>JAVQKC010173515.1:0-14685 GCA_036025475.1 Philypnodon macrostomus
ACACAGGGACTAAATACAGAGACAACGAGACACAGGGGAAACACATTGGGGCGTGGCAGGTAATCAAACAGGAGGGAATCACAGGAGGAAACAGGAAGGCAGGGAGCAAAACCAAAACAAGTCACCAAACATAACAAAATAAAACAGGAACACGTGAACATGGCATCACACTCCAGTGGTGGTACTTCTGTAGCCACAGCTGGCATGGGGCAGGCCGACAGAGACATCGCAGCCATTCCGTGCTAGGGCACCACCAACAGCAATTACACAACACACACAATTTTGGAGTGGGATTTGAACCACCAACCCTCCTTTTATAGGATCTGGTAAACATTTTAAAGTTAATGTGATCACTTAATACTGGTTTAGGCACATTTAGGCATGAGTTTTGGTACAGCCTTGGTTTGTTTTTGACCTGGTCTGAGTTTGGTGCAGCCCAGGATTGTTAACTCCCTATGCTGTCCTTATTTAGTAAAAGTAGTCATATTGTCTCCATCAATCCCTATTCCATTCCTATACTTAGACCTGGGTTAGTCCTGATTTAAGCTCATTTCAGTTCAATAAAATGATCCCTGAAATGATACCCACTGTTTATGATGTGCAAAGTTTAACAAATAATGCATCTTCCTGATCTAAACATCTGCACACGGCATTAGAGTTTATTTTTCAAACTGTGAGCACATAGTGAAAGTAATCATCTGTATTCATATCACATTATCAGCTTTAGGGGATTATCAGTGATGTGCACCCCACATGTTTTACACATAGAATAAGCTGCTTCTTTTTGTACTTCTTCTCTTTTCCCAGAAGCCCATCTGGCCAGAGTCCACTGATCAGTGATTGTGTTTTTGGTCGCTCCTAATAATTAAATCCCTTCTTTTGCAGACTCAACAAATAAGCCCTACATAAAGATAAAGAGTGCCATTAAGAAATTCTGAATTTATAAGATAGAGTCCGTGAATTGTTCGACATGCTAAGAAATACGCATGTTGGCCTGACATGTTTTTGGGTCTTTGCAATTGGCAATGTTGTAAATTACTTTGCATATGTTTGTAGCTGTGACTGTCGACACATTTGTTTTGATGCTGAACAAAAGACTCTTAGACATTCTCTTACACTTAGAGCACGAGGAGTGGAAGGAGGCGTGAAAACAAGATATAGCAAAAACATTACAACCCGAATGCCTTTTCACAGATCTGCAGTTGTTTGTCTCGAGGCGGCAGTGAACATGGCTCAATCATTATGTTGAATGCCAGCAGCTAAATTACTATAGAGCTGTGCGCGGTGTGATCCTGCGCAGTGTACCGACGGATGACTCATCGGCCAATCATGTGACTCATCAATCACTGCAGTTACCGTTTCCCTCCTGCTCACTTCTACAGTTAGTCCTCCCCCTTTTTCATTTTGCCTCCTGTTTCTGACATGCTCTCTATTGATTTTGCCTGGCGCTTAATGAACTGTATGGATTTATATTAAAGCCGCGTTGTACGCTGCCATTATACATGTCTTTATGCATGACACATTTCTTCAGTCTATAGGTCATTCAAATAGAGATTCACAGTTGTTTAGCGTCAAGTGGTTATCAAGTTGTGGCACTGATATAACCTCTGGAACATGGGCTAGCAGTACTCAGGAGGTTTTTGTAGTTCAATTCTTGACTAATTTAGAGCCAGTTTTGTTCCTGTTTTAGGCCTATAATCCAGTTGGGGTATTGAATTTGTCTGCACTACTTCACTACTTAGCCCCTGTTTAGGCACAGTTTCTTCATCTGTATTCATTATCCAGTTCCTCTTTCCCACTTTGTTTGCTACAGTGAAAACATTGGCACTCCTCAAAAAGGCATTAAAAAACTGAACTTTAATAAAATAATTGCTTTTATTTTTTATCATATAGCAAAACTAGTAATCATCATGCTGTTATTTACACATTGCACGGGCATATTTATTTCACACTGTACATGTTACAATGCTAAAGGTGACATCAACAACAACACTCTCCTTGTACAAGACAGATGGCTTCACTGCGGACAGTGGCCCTCTTCCTTTGAGTTTTTTTTTTTTTTTAATAATCACAGGTTATTCAGAGAAAACCACCATCTTGATTTCTCCATACTGTTTTATTTTTTCCTCTTTTTTTGTTCTTTTTTTATTCCTTTTTTAGTTGCAAGTAGAAAGACGTGCATTAACGGTTTAAGCGCAATCCCTGACTCCCCGGCCTGAAACCTTTGAATGAGTTCAAAATGATCTGAATTCTTGTAGCATCTTGGTGGATATCTGTTTGTAAAAAGGCTGCAGAACAGATACAGTAGATTGACTTCAAGAATTTCTAAATAAAGTTAATAAAAATATGAGTGCCTATAAGATGATTCAAAATCAATGTGTGTAAAAATGAAATGATGTCAACGTTGTAACAATGGACCCCCGTGTCGTAAAAATGGTGATATGGTTTAAGGTGGATCTATTGTCCACACAACACCGTCTGGGTCCCATCATGATTAAAAACCCTTAGTCCACCAGGTTGGAAGTGTTTAGTGTTAAGTTTGTGCTTTTGGAGTCCACAGGGTTTTTACATCAGGACCATTTGTTATGAAAATATAATATGTGATATGATATTTCCCTTATAGAACGTTGGTGCTTGTAAGGCAAAATTCATTATCTTGAGTTTGAAAAAATGATGTGTGTATTTGGCACCTTGTAAATTGTTGAATCCAATCCAGAATAAGAAAGGCAACATCACATGTCAAATACAACAAAACATACTGTCAACACAGCAGTTTCTTCCAGCAATACACCTGCGTAGCTAAGAAGTCTACTTAAATTTGATTGTGACATACACAAAGTGAACAAATGCTATATAAATATGCTGCGTGTTGTAAACATGGTTCGCTTACAATGGGCACAAATGCATTTGAATGTTCACAAATGTAAAGTGTGTCTTGTATAAAACTCTGAAATATGCAATAGCATCAGAGTTCAACCTGAATGAAGACAGACATACTCTGGGTATGTGCTGTTTCAGATGTAAACTGAGCAAGAGGCTGAACATGTTACAGGGAGCTTAAACAACATCCTCCCCATTCACCAAAAATAACTCAAATACAGTGGACACAATATAAACCAAACTCTTTTTTTTAATCTCAGGACCATTAAATTTCCTTCAGGCTCACAATCTTTGAGTCTTTTTTGTCTTACTGCAGTCAGTCTGACTCTGTTTTGATCTGGTCTAAAACAAAGTCTATTAGGTCTCTCAATACATTCTGCGTTTCATATAGATACTCCCAATAAAGTTCTCCAGCTCCTCCTCACTGTCCAGTTGGGGCACCAGTCCATCTTCCTCATAGTCTTCCCCCGGAGTGGCCTGTGGGTAGTAGTAGGGTGGTCGCCGGCCTCTCCGAGGCTGGTTGATGGGTTTGGGGGCAGGTAGGCTTTGATAGGTCCGTGGGTGAGGGAGGATATAGTTAGAGATATAGGGAGTGATAGGCATGCGAGGGGCAGGCTGCTGCCTCCAGCCTGGTCCCCGGTTTTTACCCCCAGCCCAGTTCTTTCGCCTGGGAGCCTGGAGGTCTAGCTCCTGGGGACCAAAGGGCTGGTCTCTCAGGGGAGGTGGCTTGCCATAATACTGTGATTTGGGGTATGGAAAATAAACTGGGTAGTATGCACGATATGGCTTCTGATAATATGGATAAGAAGGGAAAGCTAAAAATTGTTTCTGTGGTTTATACCAGTAGTCAATCTGTTTCTGAGGCTTGTACCAATAGTCCTGTTTGTACGACTTCACCTTGTCCTTGTGCCACTTCTTGTTGGACTTGTTGTACTTATATTTCTTGGGGTTTTTTGAAGCAGTGTAGTGGTAGATGGGCGGAGCCTGCAGAGGAGGAGGGACCAGTGGGCGGAAACGTGGAGCGACAGGATTAGTGTTGATTGGCTGCTGCTGTAGCTCTTTCCTTTTTTTCTTTTTTTCTTCGACATCACTGATGATCTCAATAACATCATCTGCTGGAAGGTGCAGCTTGCTGCTGATCTCAATTAGCCGGTCAATCATCTGCTGGTCCATGTCATCTTCATCTGGAGCGATCTCCTCTGAGCGCTTGTCCTCCGCTGCGTTTCCCATGCTACTTTTCTGCCGTGGTTTCATGTATGATTGCTGCTTGCGGCCCATGTACTGCAGCAGCATGTCGGAGGCGATGTCTGCGAGCCTCTGCTCCTCCTCTCGGGCTCGCTCGGCCTCCTCCTGCTGACGCAATACTTCCTGTTTCTCCGCTTGGGCCCGGGCCTCCTCCTCCATCCGGGACAGGCTCTCCTCTTCTACCTCCTCCTCCAGCTCCTCCCCCTCGTCCTCAAAGTCATCCATGAAGTTTCCCCCCTTGGCAGGGCGGTTGTGGGCACTGTTTTCCTGAAAGTGGAGCTTCTTCCCTGCACGTGCTAACTGTGTGTTGTATGCTTTGTAGCCCTTGAGAGGAGGCAGGATCTCATTGTCTTGGAGACCCAAGTCAATGTTTTGGAAGTAGCCTCTTATTTTGCGTTGCAGTAAGGGATCATTGTCTCCTTGAGAGATGAAACTTTCCTGTCCCTGACTCTCATCAGGAGCAGCTCTCACATCCTCAGACCAGCCTTGGTCCTCCTCTTCTTTCTTCTCCTCTAAGTCACCGCCCTGAGCAGCTGTCGGAGGCCCTACAATTAGCTGTTGAGTCTTATCAGGACCTCCCCCCTCCCCCTCTGGCTGTTCATGGCGGGGCTCTCTTAGAGAAGCCTCTGGTCTTATCTCACTAGAGTCAGAGACGTCCGGCGAGGGCACCTCCCGCCCCCCAGCCTGTCTCCAGTCTCTCTCTCTGCTGCTGTGCCCTTCACTGGGGTGGTCCAGGGCCTCCAGGAGTGCAGCCAGCACCTCATCAGTCACTTTATCTCTGCTCAGGACCTCACCCTGGTCCTGGGACGTGTTGATGGGGGAGACGGGGAGCGACAGAGCGTGGTCCGGGCCGTCCTCCGCCCCTCCCTCCAGCCCCTCGCCCCGCACAGGGGCGGCGCCGGCAAGCTGCGGAGCAACAGTGAGCAGGACCAATAGGACAAGACGGGCTGAAGAAGAGGCGTGATGACAGGTCATGACAATGCAGAACCAGCAGGAGGGAGGCGAAGCACCTGGGCACAAGCAGACAACATGGACATTAAACATTTTACATGATCCGTTTGTTCCAGTTCTAATTAAACTGTTACAATTACAAACACACACCAAAAAAAACACAAAAAATTACATTTTGTGATAGAAAATGTGTTTTCCAATGGTTTACAATTTTATCAACAACATTCTGCTTTGAGACACTATATTTGTTTATTTTTTCCCTCCCTTCAAATGTATTTATTTCATTAAAAAAGCAACAACCACGCCATCTACTAAGGCATGCAAAAAGCACGCCACATAGTTTTACGCGTTTGTGTTTGCGCTTAAAAATTAAGCTATTAATTTTGTTCCTTTTTATTTTTTGCCTGTCTGACCTCATGTATTCGATCAACATGTATGACTAAATGCTGTAGTCTGATGGGAAAGTGGTCATGTTTCTAGTCATTCATTTCTTGGTCGCGCACATCCCATATCATCCTATCACCGAATGAGCTCATTAAATAAATAGTATTTTTGTTCAAATCTTGTCGTGTACAATAATTAGCTAATACTTACAAACATTTCGTAAGGCTATAAATCACATAATGCACCGATATAATAATCTGAATACAGATGGCCTATGTTTTAGCACATATCCCAGAAATTCTATTGATTTAAAACACCTCACCTCTTCCTCTGAACCAATCCAACCAGAAAGCGTCCCCTTTCCATTTTTGGGGTATACCGTTTCATTCAGACATAAACATCACAGTCAAAATGCAAACGCTTGTGTTGTTTTTGGGTGCGCGGGAGCCATGTAGCCTATTTGATCGGATATTCCCAAAGCCAAGGCGACAACAGGACACTGGCTCGGACGCAGCGCAGCACGGGGAGGTCATGCGTAAAGCCGGTAGCAGCGGTTGGTTTGTTTAACCCTACGTTTCCTGACTGACGCTTTTGAACTAAAAATAAAATGACGTTCAAAAGAAAAAGACATAAAATCGCCCATTTTCTTTCCAGTAGCAGGAGCCATCCTTGTGCCATGGCGTGCGCGGAGCGTGGGGTTGTGGCAGTGGAGGAATGCAGACGTGTACAGCGCCTGCCCAAACTAACGTTAAATGAACCATGGGGGTAAACATATGGTTTATAATAATCAAAGCTAAAGTAACTGTTTTAATGTATTTAAAATAAAAGTGTTGAATCGTGGGCCTTATTTATTTTATTTATTCCCAAAAAATGAGACATGAAATTATATTCACTGGTTTCTGAGCTGGTTCATGCCAAAAGAATGACTGTAAAACGACTCGTGTTAACGCAGTTGTGATGATTAAAATACATATTAAACAAAAATAAAACTATTAGGCCTAACACTAATATTTTAAAGAAATGCATGTATCTAATGTATAAGGTTATGTTAGCCTAAATGCTAAAATAATTGTACAAAATTTGTGTCAGTATCATCCTCAGCAGGTCTTAAAATGACATAATTACAACCAACTTTCACGTTAAAAAGCTGAAGCTTGGCCCCAGAGAAAAACTCATTTTATATTCACTTCACAAACATACAGAGTCGCACTGTTGCACCAAAAATGTAGTTTTTTTAAGTTGACATTTTTGAGAGGACTTCTTCCACACAAACCATGCAGATAGTATGCAGTTCAGTTCAAAATAAATCATCTGTTTGATATTACAGTGGAAATACGAACGTGAGTTTATAAATAGTGCAAGAGACGTGGTTGCGCTTACCTGGAGTCCCACAGGGGGTGGGCAAATGGTGAAAATCACAACGCGGGTAAAGCCAAGATTATTTCATGAAATCACCCGAGACACTATTTTCCTTCTTCAGCTTGTGACCAACATGAAGAAAACCCTACGCGTTTGAGCTGTGTTTGTGTGGCAGCTTCACTGACGCTAAAGTACTACATACAATTGAAGTGAATGTTTTCAGCACCACGGCCAGCGCAACTTTATTGTATATACCCTCGGTGGGACCACGTGACCCCCCCGCCGCCACCCCCCAGCTGCAGGCACTGCTGACGTCACGTCCATTGATAAGACTGTTGGTGTGGAGATGGCACAGTGAGTCTAGGCTGGCCCCAGCTGATGAATGAACGGAAATGGCATGAATGAAATAGTGCTTTTCCTGAATGAAAAGAGAAAATTGTAGAGATAGAGCTGCTATGCGGCCATTTTCCTTCTGCTATATTAAAGGTTAGTGTATGGCTTCTTCCTCTGTTGTTCATATGGCTTCTTCTTCTGTTGTTCATATGACTTCTTCCTCTTCTCCAGCCCATTACACATTCTATCTGCAAAAGATAGAGTGACCTCATTCATAGGCTATCAATTAGGGTCATTTGGTGACATGCTCCCAAGAATCAATGACTTACATCCGCAGCCTCAGACAGATAAGTGGGATGCACTCCAGAGCCTTGTGTGCTCTTGAAGCCGCTTGTTAGGCTTTTGTCTGTGGTGGCCCGAGCTCCTTTGTTCCTGTGTGGTCCAGGGGTTCAGAGATGTAGCACCATTGCTCATTGTCTGCAGTGTTTCCAGGAACAGTTTACCACCGGCCGTCCTACTGTTTCTGAACACTGTTTATCTGTATGGAACATTGTGCTCTTTATGGCCCCTCATCACCATTATCTGACACATCAGAGAGACACAGCTGATCATTGGGACATGAATCAATGCAAGCACCAGGACAATACAAATACTAAATAAACAGGTCTTATAATGTTAAGTTTAATCAAAAACAATGGATAATTAAATGCAATAAAGATCATTTTAAGGAATTCCTTAGATGCTAAAATTGTATGTGACACAGCATCTGTTGTGGTAAAACATTCTAGCAGAGAAACACTAGGCCCATATCTTGTCTCTTACAAAAGGATGAATGAATTTAAATCCCGGGCTGAGAATGAGTTTCTCTCTAGACATATAAACACTAATGCTGTAACAAACAAAATAAATGTGATAAAAAAGAATCCCATGCTTGCTTGCGGCCACTGTACATTTGACCAAATGGTTTGTATAACACAAAGCATCAGGTAACTCGAGAAAACTTCCACTGGTAATGTCAGCAACTTTTGATAATAACAAAGATAATACATCTGGCACTAAACCAGTTCTAAACCAACACAAAACCAAGCACTAAACCCATTAAGGTGACCCAACAGACTCATAAAAGATAATAAATAAATAAATAAATAAATAAATAAATAAATAAATAAATAAATAAAAATCTGTTTCTAGCGGGGTGCCTTATTGTATGACTCAATCCAACTTTGTTCTCTTTTTCTTCCCGGTTTGGCGCTGAAATAAAAACACTTGCACTGACAATCTGTCTTCCTCAAGGTCTGCTTTAATGGAGCATTTTGTGCATTACGGCCCAAGGACACACAAATATACACACAACTCGCTTTTTTGTTGTTGTGCGACAGTTAAACAAAGACCTACCCTGCCATTATAAGTACGATAATGGAGGAACAAGTTCATCCCCAATGTTAAAGTCAGGCTCATTTCCATATACTTTATTTGTCAGTGTCAAGCGTCTGTGGTGGCCTTGTGCACGAGCTAAATTCAACTGTCGGTTCAGTTTTTACTTCTACTGTGTGAATCAAGAACACAAAGCACAGATATGTCCAAAGCGCGGTCTGGGGGCCAATCATGACACTTTGCAAGATTTCATTTGGGCCTCAGCTTAAAAAAAGTATTGCTTTATTGCAATATTTTTCAAAATGTAGCACTCTGCATTTTGCATTTGGCTTGTTACCAGTAAGTTACCTGTTACTGGTAGTTCTCAGCTGGTGGGGCATGGGCACCCTTGTACATTTTCAATGACATAAATGTGGGACACCTCTGGGAAAGGGTCAACATTCAAGTTATTTTTGGGTTTAAACCTTCCTGCCTTATCCTGGTTTAGACCTTTCGTCCTGGTCTGGCCATGATTTACATTTCTCTAATTTAGTCATGGTTTATTCCTTGTTAAGACCTGGTTTAGTGGTATACTAACCCTAACCCTAACCCTGGTTAAATCATGTTTTATAACTGACTGGTTCAGGCCTGCTTTATTCTTAGTTTACACCTGTCTCTGGTTTAGTGTGGTCCTAGTAAAGAACCTGGTTTAGTCCTGGTTTAGTTCTGGGTTAGTCCCCATTTATTCTATGACTTAAATAGGCCTAACAGCACCTCTGATGTAAAGCATGTTTTTTATAAGTGGTAATCAAGTCTGACGTTTAAGGTTAATTGTTTAATAGGTGCAGGAGCCCATTTTAAAGAAGCAATTATTTATGGCCTGGCTAAATGTGTCATGCTTCACTGATGAGAATGTAAAATGTAATACTTTATTTTGTATTATTAAATGGATCAATGGTTAGACTGAATCAGACAGTAACCTTATGAAAGTTATATTCAATGTACATAGTGTTTTCTGATGTACTATTATAGGTGTATTGTACGTACATCGTTCTAATGCCATTTAAGTGGTTGTGACTAAAAAGGGAGAAGTGTACCCTAATTGCAGCTGATGTGAGCGTAATGAATGGGCTGTTCAATAAAAAGAGATAGGCACAAGAGACAAGGACGGTTGTAAACAGCGCTGTCAAGGAAAGTCACAACATGAGCCGCATTAACTCTGAACAAAGCAGAAACTGATGAATTATCCATGTACCACTGTCACACAAGGGAATGTTCAAAGACTATCTTGACCTGGTTTAGCCTCGCTTTAGTCCTGGTTTAGTCCTCGTTTATCTCTGTATAGACCTGGATTATTTTTTTATGCCTTTGTGAAGCTGTGCAAAAAAACATTGAAGTTAGTATGATGCAGTTGTGTCCTTTGCTCCAAAACCAAAACCAAAACCCTTAAAATAAAGCCCACGGAGGGTCTCAAAGCCTCATATTATCTCAGATTACTTTTACTGTACAATTGACTTAGTAATTCTTTTTGCTCAATCACAAGAAAAAATAAAGCTGTATTCTGAGAAAATGGCCATCTCCGCTCCTTGTGACTGTCAGGGGCATTTCATCTGCTTTTCTGCAAAACAATTTTGGTTGCCAGTAAACTTGTGGGGGGCGCTTGAGGTCCTTGCCAGTTTTGCCAAAAATCAGGAAGTGCAGTTTTAAGCATCTGGTTCAGTCCCAGTTTATACCTGGTTTAACACTGGTTTTGTCTTGGTTTAGTCCTTGTTTATCCCTGGGTTAGTCCTGGTTAAGAACTGGTTTGTCCTGCTTCAGTCCCAGTTTATACAAGGTTTTAAGCCCTGGTCCTGGTTTAGTACTGTTTAAAAACGTGAAGGCTTTCAAATGATTTAGTTCCCAGTTCTTACTAGGCCAGTGTACAAATATTGTTGCATTAGCCGACAAGATATGCACACATGAAATGAAGTTGTAATTTGTCTCCATAGCTCGAGGCGCCACATAACCTCTGCTTGATTAGATTTTGCACCAGTGCTGCACAGTTCGCTGCTGAATGTGAGGCTTGCGATGGTTGAACGTGTTGTATACAGGGGTGGCATCAGACTGAACTGGGGCCCAGGACATGAACGGGCCCAATGAGGTGTTTATTACATTTATGATAGCTTATTATGTGCCATTATTATCACTATGCCTTTCTTGTCTAAGAAATTCAAGAGGATCAATTAAGTAATTCTATAACAGGAGTGAATTTGGTCTAATCTAGATTCATATAGAACGAGTCTTAACTAGACTAAAAAATATATAAACCAGGTCTAAATTATGACTAAATTAGGTCTAAACTAGTTCTAGACCATGACTTACAGGAGTAAACCAGGTCTAAACCATAACAAAGGACCAATTCAGGACTAAACTTCATTTCTAGTTCTACACCAGTGGTTCTCAAACCTTTGTTCAGGGGACCCATATTTTCACGATCCAATTTTTTTGTTTGGTTTAGCAAGTTAGGTGTTTTTTGATGTTCTAATATTTTTTAAATGTATGTTTTGCATCTTATTTAATGGCATTTTAACATTTTGGTATAATTTTGTTTCTTCTATTATCTGTTTGATGGTGCTTATGGACACACACACAATCTCTGGTGTGCTGACCCAGTGTTTGAGAATCACTGTTCTAAACCATGACTTAAACAGGACAAAATCAGGTCTAAAACAGGATACAATTATTATGTATGTATGTATTTGTATTGAATTGCATGATGGCGGCAGCAACGACGGTGCTCTGAGAGGCATAAGCTTGTAGCCTGAGGGCAGATGCGGATATATAACGGTCTGGCATTATCAACTGCCACTCAGCATTAGTTGGCCCCTTACCCTCACTCCATGTCCGCACCCCCGCACTGAGTCACACTGCTGCCGCCTGCTTGGCCACTCACATAGATTAGCACTGGTACACCGTGCTTGCATTTAATGGAAAACACAGCAGAGGACAACATGGTAACAGTTCACCCTCAGCGTTGTTTTTTCGGTCACACACAAACGCTCCTCACCTCTTCCCCACTGTACATTACATTATACTAGGATGAACCTAACAGGACTACAGGGGGCTATGCCTGGCGTGGCTCCCTGTAAAAACTGTCAAGACCTGGGCTGTGCACAGAGAAGAACAAGTTTCAAATTCAACTAGGTTGAGGCCTTAAAAGGGGCCTTATGCAAAATATACTTTTTTGAGCTTTCTACAATGTTATAATATTTCCACAGCAAAAACCTCCCTAAATTCACACATGTTTTCGGTAGCATCCGTCCGTACGTAAGCGACTTCACTCAAAAACTATTGAATGGATTTGGATGAAATTTGCAGGTAAGGTCAGGACTGACACAAAGAAGTGATTAGATTTTGGGACTGATCCGGCTCACCAACGAGCTCCGACAGTTCTCTCTGGCGCCATCTTGTGGACATTTAACACTCCATCCATCTTCTTCTGCTTGCCCGGTTTGTGTTGCCGTGGCAGCAGTGTGAGCAGAGATGCCCAGTCTTCCCACTCTCCAGACACTTCCTCCAGCTCTTTCGGGGGGATTCCAAGGCGTTCCCAGGCCTGCCGAGAGATGTAATCCCACCGGAGTGTCCTAGGTCTTCGTCGGGATCTCCTCCCAGCTCGCTCCTCTCAATGCTAAGAAGAAGTGCGAGTGACTGAGCTTCTCACCCTATCTCTAAGGGACCCTACAGAGGAAGCTCATTTTGGCTGCTTGTATGCGCTATCTTGTCCTTTCGGTCATTACCCAAGGCTCATGACCATAGTTGAGAGTAGGAACATAGATTGACCAGTAAATAGAGCCTTTTGGCTCAGCTCTTTCTTTACCACAATGGTTCGGTATACTGACTGCATTACTGCAGAGGCTGCGCCGATCTTGGAGGAGGACTTGGAGAACCTGGATAGGGCTAGCCACCCATTTCCTGTTGAAAACCATGGCCCGGAATTGGAGGGGGGGATTCTCATCCCAGTCATGTCACACTTGGTTGCAAACCACCCCAGTACATGCTGAAGGTCCTGGTTTGATAAAGCCAACAGGACAACATCATCTGCAAAAAGCAGAGACAAAATCCTGTGGTCTCTCACACACCCTCTGGCCCCTAGCTGCACCTAGAAATTCTGCCCATAATAACTGAATAGAACCAGTGACAAAGGGCAGCCCTGCCAGAGTCCAACATGCACTGGAAACAGGTCTGACTTACTGCAGGCAATGCGAACCAAGCTCCTGCTCCAGAGACAGAACAGCCATTAGCAAAGGGCTATGACCGGGGTAAAAACTGAATTGTTCGACTATCTTCTGAATTATCCTCTCCAGTACCCTGGAGTTGACCTTGCAGAGAGGCTGAGAAGTGGGATCACCCTGTAGCTGGAACACACTCTCCGGCCCCCCTTCTTAAAAAGAGGAACCCCCCACCCCAGTCTGCCACTCCAGAGGTACTGTCCCTGACTGCCACACGATGTTGCAGAGGCGTGTCAGCCAAGCCAGCTTCTCAACATCCAGAGACTTAAGGTACTCAGGGCAAATCTCATCTACCCTTGGTGTCTTGCCACTGAGGAGCTTGTGAACCACCTCAGTGACTTTGGCTTGGGTGATGGAGGAGTCCCCACCTCAGAGTCCTCAAACGTGATGGTGGGATTGAGGAGATCCTCGAAGTCAACAGCTCCCTACCTTGTGCTGGTAGAGCACTGTTCCCCCTCCTGAGACATCGGATGGTTTGCCAGAATCTCTTCGAGGCCGACCAATAGTTCTTCACCGAACTCCTCCCAGTTACTAGTTTTTGCCTCCAAGACCGCCTGAGCAGCAGCACACTTGGCCGATGATTTGTTGGATGCAAGCCTTTTATTCTTTTTTAATTAAGCTCTCATATTGGCACCATAGAACAGGGCTGTGGGGCTGTCAGGCAAAGCTGGAAAAATTGACATCCTTCAAACAAGGGGGCAGATAGGCTATGATGAATTCCCTGGCCTCTATTGACATATTGGACACAATTATGGTAATGCATGCTGGGGGATCTTTCAGCAAGTGTGCTCATGCAGTTCCCCCTTGCAACAGAAAAAGGGTTCCTACCTTAAAGTGATAAAATAGAGCTCATGATTAACAGAAGCTTTTCCACCACCCACGCCACTTTGTCAAGGGAGGGAAGGACAAGTAATTGCAATAAGGTTTCTACAATACAATGCCTGGCTTCTTGATGATGTGTGCAGGACCCTGGCGCCCACACTGTAAGCTGTTTCTTTTTGAAAAGCCTTTTGCAAAGTTACAATTTGGCTTCTGCAGAGCTACATTAACCTGCCCACATTTATCATCTGAACATTTGCATTTTTGGCAGACATTAACACTCCATCTGATTTATTGAGTTTTATAATATCAAAAATCATGAATGCTCTTGAAAATAGATGGATCTGAGCAGCACTTGTGAGTGTTATACTGGGTCTTAAAAGCCGGTCTGTCTTTTATACATTAACATAAGCTCAACATCTGCTCGACATGGTGTTTGTACTGTTCTCTAAATCAGTGTTTGAAGACGAACCAGATGTAGTTTCACAGTGATTGTGTGGATAAGAAGCCTATTAAAGTATTTGTGTTTTCAATCTTAATAACACAATAATAAAATCCATACAATTTCAAGTTAATTTTATAGACCCTTCTTGTGTGTGTAAACATTCTAAAACATGCTAGAAAGTGGAGCAATGGAGAAATTAGCACTAGCATCAAAAATCACAATGGACACTGCAATGGACACCATATCAGCTACACACAGGTAATGTCAGAGCCTGGTTGGAAACATTTGCAAAGTTACCGACGCTCAGCCGTTTTATTTCATGTAGCATTTAGCATAAAATATTAGCATTGAACAAAAAGATAAATAAAATTGGTTTCTTGATTTTTTGGTTGCAGAAATGTTGACCTTATACACTGACAATAGTTCCTCAGTGTATGCTCAGATTTAATCCTCCATTCATCACAAATCCTACTTTAATAAGTTAACTTTAGAAAATGGAGCTGATCTTGAAGCAAATAACTCAGAGTAACTAATAACCCTTTGGGCGCCACATTTTTCAGCCGTTTCAAAAATCCAAATGACACTTTTTGTATATTTTTTTAGTGTGGTATATCTCATTACATGGGACAGGACATAGACCGGTACCAC
>JAVQKC010173539.1:0-13981 GCA_036025475.1 Philypnodon macrostomus
TGGACACACTTACTTTGGCAGAGAGCAATGAAACTTGGTACAGTGATTCTCCACAGTGTACCCAACATAAAATATTATGATGACCCCACCCTACAACAAACAGGAAGTCAGCCATTTTGGATTGAAATTGGGAGGTCAGGTATATTTGAAAGTTTATAACTTACACATACTTTGCCCGATAAGGCTCAAACCTGAAACACCTAATTACCCCCCGGCCCTGAACACATCTGACCAATATGATATGCAATATATTAGCGCTCCATATACATTTTTTTGTTTTAAGTTAGGTTTGGGGGCAGGGCCCCTTAATACACGTTAACAATATAAAAACGCTTAGAAATCAAACAATGTCCAATTAAGGTGGCAGTTGGTGACATAGCAGTTGTGGGAGACGTATGGAGCCGTTTCACCGATATACACCAGTGTGGGCCTAGTTTGTGTTGGCACTGGAGAACTGCTGGGGTACACAGTATATACTTACATACCCAACTCTCCAGACTCTAAGGACGTCTTCCTCTCCTTCTCTCTCTGCCATTTTTACTGTCAGCTGTATACAGTGTACGCTGCATTATTGATACTATCTTTTTTCTGTGCTCTCGTTAGAGTCTGCCGTTGTCCTCGTCTCATCTTACCGGCCACATCGGCTGCAGAGCCTCTGAGAGTTGCAGTGAATTTGACCCCCACGTGCTCTATATTTTATTGCTCAGTGTTTAATGCATTTTTGAAAATCCTCCCCTCCCCACCTCTCAAAAAAGAGAGAAAAAAGAGTTTTGTCTATTTTCTGTCTGTCAGAGTCAGAGGGAGATGACTGGAGGGGAGTACTCACCTTCAGCTGGTTCAGGAGACTGGGGGCATCATTAGAAAGGGTGCTGGAAAAGGGAGGGCATTCTGTTTGTTTTTCTATAGGTGTGTGTGTGGTATGGCTCTGTCATATACTGTTCACTTTTAGAATGGACTTTGTTGGAGAACTGTCATGACTTGGAAAACAAAAGAAATTGGCCAAAACTGCTGCCTTTACATTGATGAAATGTGCTCTAAAATATGTGCATTTATGGCTTTCAATTGGTTCTACCCATGCATTGGCTTTGGCTAAATCTTGGTTCTGGGCTTAGCTTCTAGACATATTCACTTACTTTGCAAAATCAACATGGCCTTGAATCCAGTCCATCAAATCATGATTCCAACAAAACCCTACCTGACCAATTATAACCATGCATCTGTTGATGATGATTCAGTGGAAGCTACTGTCAACTGATTTATTATTGGTTGAATGTCAGTACAATTGCATTGAGAGATGGATGAAGTGACAGAGACTGGTCTAATCATCTCCCTTTCATACACTTGCTGTTTATTTGAATAGTATAATGTAATTTGTTATGCACAATTGCAAACAGAGAACATTGATGTAATAAACAGCCTGGCATTGATGTAAAGTGCATCCGGTGCATCCATTTTGCTGACACCGTCCTGAAGTGAAGAGATGGCTCTGTGGATGTAGAGTGCCGGTGTGAGAGATTGGGTTACCCCAGACACTCCCAGTGGATCACCCGGCCAAATGGATCTGGATCTCACGCTTGGGCGCACATATTGAATGCCATAAGAGGTCTCTTAGGTCTCCTTCAGAGGGAGGAATGTGTAGCCTAACAATGTGGAGTTTTCACCTAAACTAAATTTGCACCAAAGAAGAGTGATAGCAAGGACACTGGAACACAGGGGACACACACAGAATGCATACTTATATTTGTGTTGGATGTTCATTTCAGATAAAATAGCACAGCGGCTGTGTCCGGGAGATCAGCTCATCGCGGGTTTGGCACAGGGCTCTCATAATTCTTTAATAAAGCTCTAACGCGGGCTGCCACTATCCCTCATGAGAACTGCGGGTATTAGGCCGTCAAATAAAAACAAAATGCTGTTTCACACACATCCAGGACAAGAACAATGGTGTTTTAGCTATAGTCCCAAACATCTGGCTGCACTGGCTAGCTTTACCAAGAACCAGCCAGACTCTGAGCATCCGACTGGTGCTGTAATTCTGAAGACACCTCTGAGGCTATGGCTTTGAGTAAAAGTGGCATTGATTTTCTATCAAATCATATACAAATATTTAGAAATAGCAACATAATAGGTTGTATTAATAATATACATTAACAACACTGGTGGTTATCAGCTTGTATTTTTATTTTATTTTATTTTTTCTATAGCTTAGCATGATCATAAGGTATTAAATGTGAATTTCTATAGTTCCTAACATATGGAATCAATAGATAGTCTGTTTTTTGCTGGTTAGTAGGTGCATGAGATCACAGCACTTAGACATAAAAAGTGTTTACTCTCGTTTCAGTCTTTGGAAGCATATAGAGTGGGTCAGAATATCAACTTTGAAGCATTCTCCTCAATTACTCATCATGAGGAAGTATGGGGATTAATCTGACTTATTTCATTACTGTTTACTGATAAATTAATATTAGCACAATAACAATGATTACACTGCAATAAACATATGCACATGGTGTGATTGCAAATATCAGATTCCATGTAAGTTGATCATTCACATTAATAAACAAAATCTGTCTAAAGAAATCTGATCGGGGCTAATTTGCAGTTAGTGTGAACACAGTCAAAGTCATCTCTGGATGAGCCAAACACTCGGCTGCCTTCTGATGGAGCAATACTTTGGGGCTGTGTAATTATATTGCTTTAAAAGAACCCTGGAGGATGCCCCTGCCAAGGCACCTACCAAGTCACACACTTGGGCGAGAGTCAGTAACACAACACTTGTGCTCCCTCATGTGTGTAGCTGTATGTGTGTGTGTGCTTTTTGCTGCTTAGGCTGGCGTTAAAAGGGAGGCGCAGTGGTTCTGATACGCCTCACAAGTGAATTTAATTAAATCATAAATATGAGCTGGAGGCCGCCACCCAATTTAATGTAATGGATGATGTGGGCCAGTCCATCTCTGGCAAAGCAAAGTTCTGGACCCGTTCAAATGCCCTTGAAGCTTATTAAAAGTGCCTGGCACAGGGAGACACTAGCAAAGTTGTTTAATGGATGCCCAGCTTGCATTTAGGATGACAGTTAATGCTGGACCGTACCATCTCTCAGTTGCGTGGGGGAGTTCCAGCAGCTCCATTGTGAATGAGCTCAGTCCAATCCTCGTCTGCTGTCCATTAAAGTCAGGCAATCAAAACTAATAGATGACAGACAACATGTGAGTGTAATGTCACGCTTCAAATGTGCAAACAGTGAATGCCAGAGAAAAGCACCAGAGTCATCAGTTTTATACTGAGGCCCAGTTTAGTAGTAAATAATAATGTTTTCTAGTGGATTTGGTTGATTCTGTTTTAGTTTAGTCCCAATGACCATGGATTCTCTCCAGGTACACCGACTTCCTCACTGTCCACAGACATGCGTGTGTTAGTTGAAATGATGAGCCCTGCGACTGGTCTCTGTCCAGGATTTATTCAGACCTACCCTCTGCTGGTTTTTTCACCTCTCTCTTCGTCTCTGTATGGCACCAATAAAACCTTTTTCTTCTCTATTTGTCAGATACAATTTGTTGTAAAACAGGCAAAGCTGCTCTAGAGGTGATCAGAACTGTTATACCAAGCATAGGCACATTGACAGAGCTTTGTTTTTGGTAAATACAAACTGCATGTGTCAACTACTTCCAAATATAGCATCAATACATCATTTGTATGACATGAGGCACACTAGCCTGTGGGTCAGATGTTATGCCCAGGCTGATCTTGAGGCAATCCACTTTAGCCATTTTCAATTCTTCATAAACCACCCACATGAACACAACATTTGTGCTACAAACAATACACCAATAGGGCATAACAATATGACCCACTGCTGTTAACTGATGGTCATAAAGTTAAGTGTTATGACCACCTGCCTTCATGTTACAGCATAAACAACAATCTTTGATTCTTTGCCAGTGTTCTTTTAGTAACCCCTACTGACTACTTATGATAGATACTGACCACAAGGAACACCCCACAAGAGCTGAAGTTTTGATGATGCTCTGACCTAACCAGTACAATTTGGCCCTTGTCAAAGTCACTCCTTAATCCTTACATGTTCCTATTTTTTCTGCTTCAACTTTGCTCCCTTGCTATCTAATATACATATCCAACCCCACTACATGTGCCATAATGAAGAAATAATCTGTCAGTGCTCATGATATTTTGCCTGTGCTATGCTTTATCCATGTTATGAAATGTAATAGTAATATAATTTAAATCCAGCTCCTCCTTTAATCTTGTATTTAATTTATCATGTTAATTTCTGACTGTATTCCTTTGCCACCCTGCTGAACATTCAAAACTTGAGCTTTTTCAGACATAGACACCTTCCGAAGGTTCGCTCTGTTGCTATAAGACAAAGCCCTGGGCCTTTTCCAAAACAATAGTGAAGCTTTAACAAACGTTTTGCCTCTTCCCGTGTCATTGTTGATGAATCATTTCAGCGAGACAGACAGATGTTGCAGTGCGGCTTTCGTCCCATCTCGACGAAGGCAGGAGAATCTTTTTCCCCCAGTCCCCCGGAGTGCTGGAGGCTCCCTAAATAGAGCTAGCGCATGGGTGTGTAGGAATGGGACCGCACAGGGTGATGGGTAATGGAGTCATTAATAACGGCAGACCTCCCTTAAGATGCTCAGATGTTCGTTAGCGAGAGCCACAAGGGAGAGGGGAAAAATAGCATGCCGTTTGATATACAATGAAAACAGAAAAAAAAAAAGATTTTGATGATGATTGTGTTTATGCTGTCATGTGTGATGGTTTAATTGCATGTACCCATATGGATTCACATACTGTATGCTCGCTGGCCACTATATTAGGTAGAGCTCGAAGCTAATAAAGTAGCTCAGGTGGGCAAGTTCAAGCTTCAGTGTTTTGTGCTTATTTGAGTTGAGTAGAGTTATTTGAGTCAGGCCATTCTCCTCTGACCTCTGGCATTTGTTTCCCAGAACAGAAACACATGGGACATTTTCTCATTTTAAAACCATTCTCTGTAAACCCTTGACCAGTCATTCTCAAACTTTCCACACCAATTACCACCTCAGAAAATCTTCAAACTTGATTACTTGACTACAAAAGACTCTTCAGTTCCACTAGAGAAAGCCCTTTGTACCACCAGTAGTACCTGTGCCACAGTTTGAGAACCACTGCCCTAGAGATTTTCAGGACAAAATCCCCAGTAGATCAGAATTTTCTAAAATACTCATCAGTCCATGCCATGTTACAACTCAATACCATTACCTGTCTGTTCTGATGCCTGCTGTCAACTTCAGCAGGTGTTGTCTTGCGTTGAGTTGCTAATGCAGGAATGGCTGATTTACCATTTGTACCTATTAAAGTAGCCAGTAAGTGTATACAGAGAAAACACTAAGGATAGGCCATATTCTTCATACAGTTTTTAATATTTTCATCACATGTGCAACACAAAAAAACGAGGTCTGCCAAATACAGAACTCCAATATTTGTACAATACATTTTAATAACATCGGAGATAACTGTCCTTTTGCCTCAGGAGATGGTAATTTCCTGTAAACGTAGTACGAACAATTCTCAATGAAAATGTCAAAACGTTTAAAGTTTCATACAAAAGTGCATCTCAGGTTCAAAGAATGCAAAACATTTACTTAGAACAGAAAGTTTATATGGCGCCACAATGGGCTTCCAGCTTTATATAGAGATAGGACACTGTAAAAGAAGGAAACAAGTGGGCTTTTGGGGCACTCTCCAGGAGAACTACATGCCCAACTGACCCCCAAAATCCAAAACGGATTTACTATTTCTTTAAAGCGAACGAAACATAAAAAATATTCCAGTAATCTCCAGGCTTCAACGAGCAGTAAACATTTTAACAACAGAAATGTACAGGTTGAGTCAGTGGGCTTGAGATTTCCCCCATTGCTCTGTGAGCCACATGGGAGCTTCACGCCTGTGTTCATCAGCCAACCAGAGGAACTAGCCTTTTCAAAATCTGTGTCACTGCGTTTGCATATATCAGCATCCTCTTTTCTATGTTCTGTTGTTTTTTTTTTTTTTCCTCTTTCAGAACTTCAGTGCAGATTAGTCGCACCACTGTTCTCAGCTGGTCCTCTGGCAGCCTCCTAAGTCCATAATGATTGACCACGTCCGGCCCGCAGAATGTCTTACAGCACAGTAGGTGGCGCTGATCAAAAGTGTCCATCTGATAACACTGTCTTCTTCTTCTTCTTCTTGAGTCCCATCTAGTCTGATTGACACGTCCTTTTTAATACAAACATTTTGGCGCTGTACAATACTGTTTTTTAAGGATTGCGATATAACTGTAGGTAAGCAACACATGAAGAGTTATATGTACAAAGAAAGTTGGCATTTTATTTACGTTTGAAGTAACTGTCAGTAAAGAACAGGAGAATGTTTGTTTTCATGTCCCACCTTCCCCTTTGTCCAGTCTTTTATCTTCTTTGCTCTTTTTCACGCTATGGTGCAGTTCAGTGCGAGGCGGTCAGTGGGAAGCACTGACGATAATTGGCGGTGGTCAGAAGTTATGCTCTGTTGTGTGGTCTGGTCTGTGCCATGTTAGCTGCTGTGCTGAGTCAACGTGTGGTTCTGTGGAGATACAAACACAAATAGAAACAACATTAGTTAGCTTTGTACACAACATTACTCTATTAGCGTACAGTATCTCTATTAGCGTACAGTATCTCTATTAGCATACAGTATCTATTAGCATACAGTATCTCTATTAGCATACAGTATCTCTATTAGCGTACAGTATCTCTATTAGCATATAGTATCTCTAGTAGCGTACAGTATCTCTATTAGCGTACCGTATCTCTATTAGCGTACAGTATCTCTATTAGCTTACAGTATCTCTATTAGCGTACCGTATCTCTATTAGTGTACAGTTAGTCAAGTAAAAACAAGGAGGCCTCCATTAGCTGAAAATCCTATGTTTTTGCTAGCGTTTAAGTCATTTGGTCTACATTGTCATCAAGCAGAGAAATTATTAGTTATTTGGTGTGGATCCTGAACACCATCTGGATCCAGAATTTTTTTTTATTAGAAGTCTGTACCATAACAAGATATTGCACAGGTAACTTAACAAAAAGGCCAGAAAAGGAGTGGCTAAGATTTGTGGCTAAATGGGTAGCACTTTTACAACAGAACTAGAAGATCCCTAAGACTGTACCACTGTAACTAATTGCTATTTGATGCTAGTTGCTAACTGGTAAAAACATGAATGGAACAATCCAATCTGTCTTGAGGTACTAGCCAAAAAGATCATCTCATCTTCTAATAAAAGTTTAGTAGATGGAAGGATGTTTACAGTTTGAAATGAAGCTAGTACATGTCTCAAAACAAGCTAACGGTTTCATAACGCTTGTAGATAATTATCTTGACATTTAAAAAACACAGTTAATACATCTCAAATCCAATTGCTCTGAAGTCATATTTGCGCGGATCAATGCCAAGGCTAGCTTTGGGATTCAACAACGCAGCAACAGTGTCATAAAAAGCAAGACAGCATTGACAAGGTAGCATCCAATTTCTCAGAAGCCTAGAAACAAATCTATGACATGGCTCTGACACATCTGATGAAATATAATCTTTTGAGTCTTGTTTATGCATGGGCCAAGGTATTGACAACTATACGGGTTGCAGGTAAGGCTATTGATCAGCCCGAACTTCCCTTTACATATAGTGCCGTATGTCCTATATTGACATGCATATGCACACACATGGCGAGCATTGGTTGTGGTTGTGGTGGGGCAGCTGTGCCAGGTTTCTTTAAAGGGGAGTGTGGACCAGGGGGTGTGTAACTGGTGTCCCTGGTGGGCTGAATCCAGGTCATCTTTTGAAGTGACTGCTAATCCCTTTAATGCAAACTACATGCCCCACTTGCTGCGCTCTTTTTAAAAACACGGCCTTGGACTTGCCGAGCTGGCACGGACTAGACGCACCTGTCACACATCCGTCATTAGCGCACATGCATGCACAGGCCCACAGCGAGCCTCACCTACATAGGCAATGGCCTTGAACGGGAGATCAGGAATCAGAAGTTTAAAAGCATTTACTGTCACTTTTTGTATACACAGTAGAACTAGATTGGTGTACAGTACATCATTTAAGATGTTCCATAGACTATAAAATACAACTGGCCATTGCTCCTGAATGACAAAATCCCCAATTCAAGTTCAAGTCTGGGCACCATAACTTTATCTTGTGAGAATAAAATTAAATATCTAATTTTACTCCAAAAAAATATTTTACTTACAGCCTGTTTGACCGTTATGTGCCTTTTGTGAATGGTTCTCAGACTGTAGTGCATGTAACACTTGTGGTACCTGGCTCTTTCTAGTGGTATTCACATATTTGGTTCAGTCCTTGTCTAGAGCTGGTTTTTACTTTAAACATAATTAAAACTACTATGACTTGCTATTAAGCCTTTATCTATACAGTAAGGATTACTAAGGTATTTAGTAACTTTGGGTTATGAAGCATGGGACAATATATTAAAAAACCTTCTCCAAATGAATCATAGACGATGCATAAAGAAACATATCAACTCCATCTGCAGTGAGTGTGGTGGGTGCATATTCTAAAGCACACCCCCCACCTCTGCACATACCTAGTCCTTGGACCTTAGGCCTTTGTTAGTCCTCATTTCAGTTAAAAATCACTTGATATATCCCCTGCTTTTGGAAACACATTGCGGGCGGCAATAATGGGGAGGTTTACCAAAGCTAGTCACATTCAATCCTGTAGGTGCACGCTCCCTGAGGCACTGCTAGCCTATCGCAGATAACCATTAGCTCCCCTTGTATTCATTCCTCTCCTCTCCTTTTTACCCCTTCAGCCGCCTCTATATAAAGCGTTTAAACACCTCAACAGCTTTCCTTTCAGCTGGGGCGATTACTTCCCGACAGGTGGGGTAATAAGCTGTTTGACGGGGGGCAGGAGTGTGACCCCTAGAAGGGTTAGCATGGGCCCCCGCTTGCTTTCCTTTTCGTTTTGTCCTGAGCAGCTTCCTCCTCTCTCTGGCTGAAATAAAGCTCCTTTAAGTGAGTCTGGGCAGAGACTCCCAAAGGGACGCTCTCTCTTTCTACCTCACCCCCCGCCCCTCGCTACTCTCTACCCCCCGGTGAAGACATCCTTGGAGTTGCAGCCTAGGGAGGGGGACAGGAGAGCGCAGCAACCTTATTAATGAATGCGGCCCATTACCCGTCAGCCTGGCTCCTCGGCGACTCCCTGAAGCCCCTGCAGTACGTGACTTCAAATGGCAGGATATTGACACGGGGAAGAGCAAAGCGGCTAAGACTAAAATGTGTGTGTCTGTGTGTTGTGTGTGAAGGGAGAGAGAGAAATACAGGGAGGAAATTTGTGCTCAACTGAGTGTGTACGCCGTTGTGTGACTGTGTCTAGGTGTGTGCGGACCCCAAAGGAACGTAGCTCCTTGGATATAATGTAGGGCTCGTAACAGCTATTAGAGGGGAAAATAACCCCTCTAGGGAACGGCTCTCCCCCCTCTCGGCACGTCCCGGCTCTGTCTAACACACTGCATTCTACCTTTTTCCTTAAACATGCCAGGAGTTTTCTCACTAAGGGCTTTCTCAAGGACGGTGTTAAACGACTTCACCGGTGGTGGCAGCCATGCAGACTAAAGGGAAATGGGGGAAAAGAGGAAAGAAAAAAACATTGAAAGAAAAATGAAACTGATACCTTTATCTCTGTGGATATTGAACTCCGCAGAGGAGCGACTATGAGCTGTTCTGTGCATGAGGACGTGCATGAGGACGGGATGGGACCGGGAGAATTTACTTTCCAATCTTCATCCTTGTGAAGTTTTTCAAGTAGCTTCTGCACTACAGTGGGGAAGTTAAACACATCTGATGCATCGTCCCCACAGACAGTGAAAAGAACAGTGGACCAATTGACAGAGACACCCAAACTCATCCACTATGGATTGTCAAAAAGAAAGAAAGAAAGGAAGTAGGCAGATTGAGTTTAGACAACTAAAAGTGCTATCTACAACTTGTCAGAGATACTTTTGTCAGTCTCGTCATAAACTCTTAGCAATTTATGGTATTGAAGTTTGAATTATCATGCTTTTGCTCTAGTATGATTAAAGCAATGTTGCAGTGACAAGCCTGTTTTGCCCTAGTTTTGTATCTACAAATTATAATTATAATAATTCAGTAAGGTCAAAGGTCAATATTATAACACAGGAAGCAAATATTTTCTTTATTTAAATATAGGAGAGGCACTTTTCAAATTGTCAGGAGCAGGAGCAGCTGCAGCGGTCCACATTTTTTAGTGTCTGCCTCCCTCTGCATCCCTTATGTGTTACAGTAGAAAAGGTCCAGTGCCCCAACAAGAGGGGGATGTCACTAATGGTGTCACATCAGAATCACTGCAATTTGGGATTAGTTGCCCTCCATTAAGCCTTTTAGCTCCAATCTTAGTCCTTCCTTCAGAAGGGTCCTATTCCCCCTGAAACTCCGCCATTCCCTTATCATCCATTTCCTTCCATTCTGTCCAAACCTTAATCTCCTCCTCCATCCTCTGACCACCTGCTGGCTCCAGAGGGCCGCTGCAGGGCTCCGGCTCCCCGGCACCACTGGTGTTCAGGTAAACCATAGCAGTCAATTCCAAACTAAATTAAATTTCACTCTGATCAATAAGCAGCCTTATGAAGACACCCTGCATTTGCCTCCTCTTCCTTCTTCTTTAATTCAGCCAGCATCTCTGTGGCACTGTTAAAGCACCAGCACTTTCATGTGATTACATCACCCCTCTGCAGCGCCCTCGGGGGCACAGCGAGGGGAGGGGGCTGGCCTGGCAGGGGTCTTGTGTATCCATGCAAACAGGTGCAACACGTCTTAGGAATTTAACAGCTCTGCCGAGAGGAGAGTGGATAAGAAATGGGGAACGATTGAGGAAGAACAGGGAGCTCAAAGTGCACCGGGGACTTGATTTATTAACTAATCATTCTTTATGTCGTTCCCAATGCTGTGGTCTCCATCGATAAGTGGCCAGTGAGCCAACAGAGGTGCACCTCTTGCATCAGCCACACACATCCGCTCTTTCATCTGATCTGCTGCATTACATACAAACTCCAGAATGTCCAACATCACAGAGATGGCTGTACAACTTAAGAGCAATGCTAACCATGTGTGATTAGTCTAATGGTAAGACCCGCGCTGCACATGTTAACCACATAGATCTCAAAGCAGTCTGTTGTTAGCGAAAAGCCAGGGTTTATGAAGGACTAAGAGAGATGAGTCAGAAATAACCCCTTCCTAAGCCAGGGCCTTTGAAAGTGCTTACAAACCTGCAATGTGCATATATTTGACATCAGAAACTGTACTATTGAGAAGAGCACAGTATACTTATGTTTTGGAACAATCTGTAAATCATATAATAAAAAGAATCTTACATGAGTTTTGGAGTGCCACATATTTTACCTTATTATATCGGCGAAAGGTCCTACGTGTGAACTATTTGCCGGATTTCAACTTTTGCACACAGGTACATATCATAAAGACACTGAACTGGATCGATTTTGATACTTGACGATGAATATTAATTAAGTAATAAATTACATAAAGCTATGAAAGCAATAACTCAAAAAGTCTTTGCCGGATGTTTTTCAACTTTTCTAGACAGTTTCATATCATGAAGACACTGAACTGGATTGAGATTGGTACTTCTACGATTAATGACAATTAATGCCCTGAAGCACTTTAATTGAGCCATTATTCCTGCTAAATAAACATAAACAAAATTGCATGAATGGCACTAGTGTAGTGAATTTTGGCACTAGTGTATATTTAATGTATTAAATTACAGAGGTCAAATAAAGAACACCTCAATAGCGCCTCCATGTTTATGAACCCTATGGGACTCTGGACACACTGACTTTGGCAGAGAGCAATGAAACTTGGTACAGTGATTCTCCACAATAATAATAAAATATTATTATGGCCCCAGCCTACAGCAAACAGGAAGTCGGCCATTTTGGACTTAAATTTGGGAGGTCAGGTATATTTGACAGCCTCTAACTTACACATACTTTGCCTGATTAGGCTCAAACCTGAAATACCTAATTACACCCTGGCCCTGAACACATCTGACTAATATGATGGCAGTTACCTCTATACCACCCCCTATAGACTGAAAGAAGAATATAGTTGTAGGGAAATTCACCAAATTTGGCAAAAAACATTTTTCACAAACATAAAAAAAGTCAAACCTTTCTCATGCTTGTCATGGTTTGGGGGGCAGGACCTCTTAATTTCATCATTAACAATATAAAAACCCCTTAGAAATCACGCAATGTCTGATTAAGGTGCCTGTTGGTGCCATAGCAGTTGCGGGAGATGTATGGGGGCGTTTCGTAGATACACCCCTTGCTGTCAGGTATGTAGTTATTCTATTTTTACAACATTCAGCCTGTAAACAGCTTAAACATTTGGATTTTGCACCAGTAAATCAGTAAATTGGTAACTTTGTTCATAACAAAATAAAAAGCAGGTTAGATGCTCTTTTGTTATAGTGGGTGTTTCAGAGATTTGTTCTTGAAACGTTTTCCTGAATGCAACTCTTGATCTTTACTGGTCTGCTGGTGTTGGCCTGTATTGACGCAGTACTCGCTGTGTGCCTCCCATACTGTTGACCAGTCCACTGAGTAATCCTTCCCCTGCTCTGACCCGGGGCCAGGCTTACTGCTGGATAGCTTAGCCGGTGAACAACACAATCAAATAAATAAATAAGACCACGGTTGGCATTCTCCACAGTCATCACTTATAGGGCCGCGGGGAGCACTGACCCCAAACACACCCCGTGCCACATCCGCGCCGTCGTCTTGGTAACAGACGTGTCTTGTTTGAAGAGAGACGCTCTGGGACATGCTGGTCATACGTTAAAGAGTAGGTGAATATAGCAACAACAGATTTTAGCAGCAACATAAGGTCACTTTTTAGGATTTCAGAATAAATTTGGATGGTTTCTTAACACACATAATTTTGAATAGAATAGATACTTCATTGATCCTTTTCAAAAAATGACATTGTTGCGGCAGCATAAAATTCAGATACCCATGAAAACCCAGAACATCACACGCACACAGTACATACATAATAAAGTGCAAATGTGGACTACCGGTAAGTCACGTATTATGAGCATTGCACTCTGATTGCAGCTGGAATAAAATAATGACCATTATGCTGCTACTAGTAGCCACTAGTATGTGGAAAAGGGGACGGTACCTGATCCAGATCCTGTTATTATAGCAATACACAGAAAAAGGTCACATGATCAATCGATGTGTGACCGGTCATGCTGAAATGGCAGTGTGTTGCCAGATAAGATGGTGTCTATCATAATCACTATACTGTAAAGACTTTCCCAAGGTATATTTTTTAAAACATCATTATAGAACCCAACAGAATCATTCAAACAATGGTGAGCTGAAACCATCTTGCAAAAGCAGCTACTCCAGAGCTATGACATATATCTGATACTGAACTCTTAATAATACTGAACTCTCAAGAATACTGAACCCTCAATAATACTGAACTCTCAAATACTGCACTAAATCACTTTACGTAATATGTTTACTGCAGCCGTACTATTTGAATGTATCATGTATGTGCAATACTATATCATGTGCAATACAAAATTCATCTGAAGTATTTTACCACCTGTGAAATACTCTACTTACACCTTATATAAATCCTACCTGCACCTTTTGTATTTTTCTTTTTTATATGTTTATTATATTGTCACTTATCTCTTTTTTGCACACTTTTTTACCATGTACTATTATTGCATACTACTAGTACGTCATGGCTATCTTAGCAAGTCTAATGGTTCTTCTGATCCAAAGCATTTCATTGCATTTTTTGACCCTGTGTTGAATGTGCATATGACAAATAAACTTGAAACCGAATGCTATTTTTTTATTTTGAAATGCAGAAAC
>JAVQKC010173564.1:0-27314 GCA_036025475.1 Philypnodon macrostomus
TAGGAGTCATTAAGACAAGAAGTAAATCTAAGTTAGAACTACATTATGTGTCAGAGCAGCCTCACATTTTGTAATAATCTCCTCCGCTTCATCTTGGGCAACTTTGTTTTTGCTCTGCACGTGTGATGTGCAGCAACACAAAAGATATTGTTGTTACCGGGCATAGGCAAATTCCTATAGTGGACATTTTTATTTAGGTATATCTATATACACGATATATCGCCCATCCATAATTGCCAGTGCCACATTGCGACCACAAATTAATCTAAAATGCAGTAAATTATTTTGTAAAAAAGTTAAATATTTTACTACTTTACCTACTTTAAGTAGAAAGAATGAGGAAAGAAACCTTATTTAAAATTGAATATGTTATTGCTAATATTAATATTAATGTAGTTGTTGCTTAGAATACAACTAACATATTAATACTAATTCTATTATGTTGCTTGCATAGTTAAAAAAAAAAAAAGCAT
The DNA here is from genome assembly GCA_036025475.1 of Philypnodon macrostomus. Taxonomy (NCBI): domain Eukaryota; kingdom Metazoa; phylum Chordata; class Actinopteri; order Gobiiformes; family Eleotridae; genus Philypnodon; species Philypnodon macrostomus. The sequence continues at coordinate 474 of JAVQKC010173564.1, forward strand.
TCGGAGAAATACTTTGTATGGCAGGTACCTTTTTGAAGTAACTTAAAGTTACATCAGTTGGAACAGTAGGTCTTAGGTGTGTGGACAGGGCCTCCTGGTTAGTGGACACAGAAGTGACTTGAACACTGACCATTTTCTGACAGTGCCTGTCATAAGGCTAGCTGTACTTGCACTTCTGTTCAGCCAGACAACTCATTTGATGTTTGACTGCTGAGCTGTATGTAACAGCCAGTAGACCAAAGTTCACTCTCAAGAGTTGAGTTTTTCACTAGTTTTCCCCTGTGGAACAGCTGTTCAGAATGAAAGCTGCTGCTGGCGCTATTTCAGCTTAGTTTATTAAATGCTCCTACTCTCTGTTCGTTAACAACAGCCTTTTAATTGTCCGGTATAATCATCAGTAATGATTGAATGCAGTGTACTTTATGGAGGCTCTCACCTGCCCCGGGCCACCTGCTGTAGATGAATTAATGTGTTAATTGAGTGGTGGATGAGGGCTCATATTATGGGCTTTTCATCGTGCACACAAACCCAGTCCAGTGGTGGTGTTGTGGATAGCACTCTGCCAGGTGTTTCCCACTCACAAAACATATCAAGGATGCCTCTGTACAAAGCTACTTTCCCAGACTAAGTTAGAATTAAACAGTAATCTAGGACGCGCAAGACAATATTTTGCTCAGACAGTCCTCTGTTGAAAGCATAATGGAAAACTTAAAACTAAGTGTGTTACTTATTAAAGTGACTGGTGCTAATAAGGCAGTAACATGCTGCTGCTGCTGCATGAGGAAAGCCCCGCTGCAAATTGGGAAGTGACTTTCACTTCCTAAGTTTCAGGACACTCTGTCATTCAGTCTTAAAGTGGAGCGGAGTAATAGAATAAATATTGAACAAAGCAGAATTTAGCTCTCTGCAATGGTCTTGTTAAGCATTTGTCAATTTAAAAACTTATAGGTGGAAAAAATGAATTGGAGTGCCTGTGATCATTATTTTTCATGATTTTTTTTCTCTATTTTTATCGGAATACCACAAACTTGGATTGAAAGCAATTATTATAATTACTTTATTACTTTTGTATGGCAGCCATTATTTCTGTTCACTGGAGATTAAGCTGAATGAGCACTGTGTCCATAGACAGGAAACGGTGAATGTTCAACTAAGTAATGACTCCTCTTTCTTTCAGAATTTAAAATAAAAAAAGTCTTTAGAAAAAAAAGAAATAAGAATATGTATATTGAAGTTGCGTGGTTCCTAATTTGCTGTGCAAAGAAGTACCTCAGACGTCGAAATTATACATGCATGTGACCATTGCTCTTTGTGCTTTCTACATGCTTTTCATGACACATTGATAAGCTTGTCAATGTATTTTTGTGTTTTGTAGTGTTTTTTTTTTATCTTTTAGGTTTTCTTAGCATGTCGAAAGTGTTGTTTTCTGAGTGTACAGTTAAGCTATAATATGATTTAGGTGACATTTTATGACTATTATCAAGGTTGTAAACATAACACTCTTTTGGTTTCATGCTTCTGGAGACATTTGTATATTGTATTTGTATTTAACCTTGAAGCTCTGCCATCACCGTTCACTAGCTTCTCATCAGTTCAGTGTAATGCCAGATTTTGCTTTATTTCTGCGTTTATCTTTTTCATTCTACATTATTGAAAACCAACCATTTTTAAAAAGGGAGGAAGTTGACTGTTGCTCTTTAGTGCATAGTGCTGAGTAATGATTCTCCACAGGCCACATGGACAGCACGCTGCCTCCCCTCCCAGCACCATGTGGATGTGTGCGAGGGAAAAATGGTGTCAGTGATACCCAGGGGAGGGAGGGTGGAGGAGGAGGGTGTTTTGTGAATGGTCTCGCTCTGGCCCTGACAGCTGTGTGTGTTTGTGTAGAAAGTGCAGTTCGTCGGTGGTCGTGCGCATCCTTCCACCGCCTCGGGAGCCTCTCTGACCTGCTCTTACTCCACGTGTCACCAGACATCCGTCTTTCTTTGGTAACATCAGGCTTTTCATCCCGCTGACAGCTCCAGACACCACTTTTTCCACCACGCTTATTTTTTTCCACTGTGCGTCTATTCCCAATGTTGGTGTCATCATTAGAGCCCCAGCGTGTAAGCCAACTAGTCTCTATGCATGCATTAAAACTGGGGAAGTCTACTGTGCACTTTCTGTAGTGCCCATAAAATTAATTCTAACCTAGTTTATAAGCAAGTAGATAAATCCTATGCAGAATTACTAGGTTTCCATGACACAGAAATGGTCAATTTGTAATGCCTACATTTACTACCCTGTTATGCTAATATAATTATTACATTTCAAAAAGTTACCTCAAGCTCCACTGCTTTGACCTTAATCTGTCAAAACACAAAATGATCTCATTGGTCAAATGTCTGTTGCATTAAATGGAATGAGTAACATTATTTTGATACAGTCGGCTCTTAGCAATGCAGCACTGTCTTTTATTAAACGAATAATCTGACCGTATGTTGCAGTCCCTAACTGAAGTCCTAGCATGATACTGAAGAAATTGAAATGTAACCAGCCACATATTGTATCTTGGTGGCCTTTGGGGACATTTTACCCTACTAACAAGCAAACAAAAATGTTAAACATTAATTTAATTAATTGTCCTGTCCTTATCAGAAACAGTGTTGTCTGTGAGAGCAGCTTTGAATGTTTGTAGTCAAGTGTACTTGTTCAGGTGACATCATTTTTTCCTGTTTTGTTTGATCTTTATAGCAAGTCTATCCAGACTTTACAGTGATACATGACTGTAGACATGTTATGCATAGAGACTGGCATATTCCAATGCTGTATTGCATGTTTGAAATGCTACTACCAAGTCAGGAAAAGTTTTCTTTTCTTTTAAAATACACTAAAGCTAACAGTTCATCCGTACCCAAATGTCAAAGTTAGGTAGCTGCACCGGGGCACGCTGGGATGCAAAGGTAATTCATTTCTCCTGACATTTAGCTTCTAAAATGCTCCAGATTAGCATAGTAATATCCTTCTGCGGGCCCGTTTGAGAAGCAGACTTCATTTACATGACGTATGGTGTGTGTTCTATGAAATAAAGTGGTTAACCTTTAAATGGGTGCAGTTGCTTAATACTCAAAGGTGGAGAAGGATGCTTCCGCCGCATTCACCTTTGCTCTCTGTATTGAATGGTATATAAAGCCCTGAAATGGGAATGTGCCTTGCCAAAGGAAGAGTTCTGCACTCTCTTATGTCTGTGCTTTGCTTCAGAAAAACAGCCAAATGTGCAGGCAATGTGAGCAAGAGTTGTGTATCTTTGATAATTATGTCAAATATGTTATGTATAAATCATTAGATATATCTTTTAATTATTATATAGACCACACTTCCTCTCTTTGATTTGAATGAGGCGGTTTTTACTAGAAAATGATTACATCTAATACAAATATAATCCATTGATCACATGTAAATTTATTACTGTGCATCTGCAGTTAATAAATTATTATAAAAATATCCCATGACAGACCTTAAAACCTACTTGTCACTCAACACAAGATTATGTTAGATTCACACTATTACTACTTTTATTATTGTATGAATACATTATAGTGCCCTATTAAATATACAGTAAATGTGAGTTATAGGTATGCAATGAGGTGCATAATAAGATGGTTCTAAATGATATCTGAACACATCAACAGTGACACCTAAGAGACACATGTAAACTAGGGATGCACCGATATGAAATTTCTTTCAATTTCAATTATCAATTTGCTTTCTAACCTTAAATATTAGAAATTGTCCTTTTAAGAACAACAGTTAAACATTGTCCATGTATAGTTCATCTGGGTTAGTCAAAATGGTACAGATGCTGGGCCGATATATGTGCATCCCTAGTGTAAAATGCTTTTTTCCTGGTCATATTCGAAATGAAGTTTTTGTGAGCATTTTACCGCAGTGTGACTTATTGTGGCAATTGTCTGCTGACACTTTGCATGACAACTACCCAAATTGGAATTGTAAATGGAACTAGTGTTGCCAGTTGAAATGGGGTTTGGTGTCTTTTAAATATGAATATAATTTTATAGTATCTTTTTCTTATATGTGATTGCATGTTTGGGTTATATTCTGCATGGTGGATTTTATGAATGGTCTCCCTTATTTTTTGGCTCATTAACTTTTCTAAGTGATCAAATGGTAGAAGCCAAGTCTCCAGTTGAATTGTGTGTGAATCAGATGGTGAGCAGACACATTTCCATGACAGTGTGGTGGACCAAGTGCAGAGCAGTGTGTGACTGGTGTGTCAGAGTTGTGACTCTAACCATGAGGCAGCCAGTGACCCGGCCAGGTCCTTAAGTGGCTTCTCCTCATTCACCAGCCAGACTATTTTTGGCATAGTAGTGAGTGACACACTTATCGTAATGGGTCGCGGAGGGTGCCAATGGTCAGCCTGAATAAGCATCCTTCTCCGCAGTGCAAGCCGAGCCTGGGCCCCATGATGTAAGCGATCGGTGTCTGACGAGTGGCCAGCTGTGGACACATCAAGAGGCTTATCTGAGAGTGGAGAGCACACGGATATGCTCCTTCTGATGGGCTCCTGGTCAAGTGCTTGTGTGACCTGACGTTTGAGGTCTTAATACTGTAGTCTCACTGAACGGCACTGCTGCTCATATCACATTACAGTCGTCTGCAAATGACTTTTGAGAATGGTTTGTTTGCTGTAGTTAACAGAAGAGTTTGTCGGTGATTCACATTGTAAATGATTACAACAGACCTTTTAAATGTAGGCTCTTTCTCTACTGTAGTGGCATTCCTGAAGGAACGAATGATGAGATGTTATGTTTAAAAGAAAAATATAATTTATAAACTTCAGATAGATCCACTGTTTTTCTACAAGATTATTTTACTCTATTGGTTTATATAGTTGTGTTGTGATTTTCTGCATTTAATTAAAGGAAATGCATCTTTATTGACTTCAATGCAACAAAGCGTATGCTTCAGTATTGAGATAGTTCCACTTGGCAGAAAGCTAACCTAAATAAAAGATTGTGTATATTGTAACCCTTGTAGTGTTGTGAACTAAAAGCAATAATGGTGGGTAGATGATGTCAGACGTATTTCATATTTGAGTTATTATCCTTCATATAGGACAACAAAAGCGTGTTAACTAGTCAATCTATAATTTGTTTGAGATATAAAAGAGCATTTCTCAAATAGTTGTTGTATTACAATTATGTTAGAGAGTTGTCCAATTCAGGGGTTCTAGACTACATTATTGGACCAACAGTGAAACTTCAACTTCACCAATATGTGTTACTTGAATAATGACAATTATAATAATGACTTGATACACCTACCCTGAACATAACAAAGAGTTCCCTCTATCCTGCATTACTTCCTGTCCTCGTTGCCGCTCCTGAAAGCTCTATTATGTTTTGCTTTCTCCCTCAGAATACCCAGTTTTTTTTATTGTGTGCACAGGTGCATTTCCATCACTTTTCTGCCATCGCCGGGAGAGTGGGCTCCCACCCGCTGGTAAATGACATGACAGCATGCGGTTGGCGGGGGCCCCGTTTATCGCCACGCCGTGCACTCTTGTCTAGCGGCCCAGCGAGTTTGCACTGTCCAAAACCCTCCTCACCACGTTTCACTCCCGGGAATAGGCTTGTGTCACCTGGAAATAGAAGTTTGGCCTGACGGGTTGACAGGCGGCAGTCAAGTTCAGCATTCCCGCTGTTGTACCTTTTGACTTTAACATCATAATGACTAAACAGACAGCAGGATTTTTTTTTTATCAAAGAATAACTGCTTCAAAAATCTACTTCGCTTCTTTAAAATTCTTTACACAGATATGCAGAAGCAGTTGGTACCTGGTACTTAAAGCCTCTATTGGTTAGCATCCAAAGTTAAATAGCAATGAAATAGTGAGGTAGTCAGGCGTTCAGAAGTGTGAAAATATAATGTTTTGCTTCTAGAGCGTGGAACAACACACTTCTTTACTAAGGAGTTATCTTGTCAGTGTCTTTGAATGTGTACTGCACAAACATATTTTACTATTGTTCCTATTGTTGCTACAATATGGAAATTATAATATAATGTAAGTTGTTTGGTTCAGGGTTTGCTGCTGTTGGTTAAAGATATTTTGGGGGCATTTGTGTTTGCAATATTCTATTAAAGAGTGGGGAGTATGGGAATGAGCTGTATTAAGCTCTGGATACTCACCATACTTATTTAAATCTGAATTCCAGACCACACTATTACTAAACAATAGATTAATGAAAACATCAAAGTGCATACTAATCATATGCCAGACTTAACAGTAGCAGACATGAACAGGTCTTTTGGAGATTTTGTGCACTGTTATGGTCTAACATCAATGGCCATTATTTTACATATTGCTGATGCTGATCTTTCTATACACCTAATATACATAAAACATACAACAGTCATTCTACTGACTTGACTAGCGTTTCTCAAGCCATATAAAGATGCAAATATAAAGATGGCTTCCGTTGTGTCGCCCCTCATTTCTGCTTGGATGTAGAAGTTGATTTGTCATGCGACTGTGCGAGCCCCCTACTTCCTCTCCTCCCAGAACATCTTTTGAATTCCAGAGAACAGCTGGGCCAACATCTGGGTGAGTCGGGTGCTGTGGAAATTGCTCCCTTTGGTTTGGAGCTTCAAGTCGACGCATGTAGCCGCCCCCCGTCTGCCCGACCCGGATCTTCCTCTCATTTTGTTCAGAGTCATGCAGCGGTCAGCTTCTCACTTGGAAGGTAGACTAATTGCTTAATTGAGAACATGGGCTTTTTGGATGATTTCCTCGGTGTTTACTCAAGCGCTTAGTGGGAAACATGGCTGCAATGCTGCTCGGATTCAGCGCTTTTTTTTTAGAGATGCACCGATCCGGCATCCCGATATCTGGGCTTTGTGGATTGACCGATATCCACTAATGCGTAAACTAAAGGCATAGACTTTGTATTATCGGAAATGATAACAATAACCAAATATACCAGATGACCCTCAAAATGTCTCCCTTTTATCATTTGTGAGTTACACGTTGTGATACGTACGTGTCAAGATACTATATTTTTTTTTTCTTTTGTATGCATGTGTCATTTTTTGGCCATTTTTTATTTTTTTTATTGACAGTTGTGCGACAGGACACCAGGGAGAGTGGGGTGTGACATTGGGCAAACTGTTGTGAGCTGGATTTGAACTCACAAGCATTTCAAACTCTGATTATGGATCGTATGCTCTACCGATTGAGCTAATTTCATAATTTTTTTTATGTTTGGGTTAATACAGTTAACACATTTTTGGCATATAGACATTTGCACTGACACAATGTTTTTAAATGCAGTAGTAAGGGTTTGTTTGCTCCAAGTCATTGATACGCCTGCTCTACCCCTGTTGTGTACTCACCGTCTGTCTGTGTGTGTGTGCGTGCGTGCGTGCTCTGGTCATTATTTATGAATAAGGGAAATATGTTACTCTTGCAAGACACGTTCAAAACAAAACCTCAGTCAACTTTGACAGCTTTAGGTCAATTTAACTCAGACTTAACCTAATGTGGTCAAAGGAAATGCTCTAGCTTTACGCACAAAAGTAAAGCTAGCATAATTTAGCAGATGCACGAAGTGATATGATATCCTGTGATCCTAGAGCCGCCACCGTACGAGGACAATCGCGTGCAAGGTTAGCACGGGTACATTGCGTGTCCAGGGGTTTTAACGGCAGAACAATGGTGTGTGTACGGTGGGCCCTAGCCGTGTGGCGGATTAAATTAGCAGCAGTTGTTTATCGTCTACCCCCCCCTTCCCCACAACCACCCCCGGTCCATCTGCTCCACTCGCCGCCCCCCCCCCCCATGCCAACAAATCCCTTTCCCCGCGTCCACACTTGAACACTTTTCAATAGTCGTAATATCCAACCCAGGCATGACACAGTAGACTCTGCTCAACCTCCTCTGCCAAGCCGGCTTTCCCTCTATGCAGATTAGCCATGTGCTAATTGTATTTATATATTTATTTTTTGGATACGCAAGAGAGACAGAAAAAAGGGAGGGGAGGAGCTTGAAATTGATTAGATGACTGAGCGGAAAAAAGAGACGGCGTGCTGTGCAAGGGTTTAGCAGCGTTTGGAGAATCTGCTTTGTTTTTACTTTTTATCACCGTCTTCTCTCTCAAGGCTGTATTAAAAGGAGATACAATTGGATTATTAGGAAAATGAAAACAAAAGCTAATTGCTGAGTTGTTTAGCTTCGGGAGATTTCAGAGTGGGAACAATTTTTTTTAGTTGATACAAAGTCTTGATTTATTTTTGGTTGAAAATTGCCGTCATAACTTAAGTGGTACTGGAAACTGGAGCACCCGGGGGAAACCGACTCCGACACAAGGAGAACATGCAAACTCCACACAGAAAGGCCCTGTTTAACCATTGTGTCGCCTCCCACATATATACATTTCTATATCGTTTTTTACGCTCCTTGGCCATGATAAATAACATTGTACACCAATCAGTCATAATATTATGATCTCTGACAGGTGAAGTGAATAACAATAATTTATAATGATGTGTTTCCACGGATACTGTAGATTGGCCTGCCGAAGATGTTAATGCTTTCAGAATACACATGCGCGTCACAGTTTGTTGTGTGTGGTCCTGCATTTTAGACACTGATCATGTCACGTAAAATGGTGGCATCATAGTCAATCTACTTAAACAGTAATTGATAATTTTCTGTTGAAAATCTTGTTGTATATATATTTTTTTCAGCCCTTTTGGCTTTATTGACAGTCTGGGAGAAGAGCAGGGAGTGAGCTCTATATATGGGCTGCACGCTCTACCAACTGAGCTAAACCATGGCCCCAGTTGACGACAATGTTAATAATTCGACACATGTAAACAAAGCATAATGAGTAAATAATTTTACACATTGTCAGTTTTCCAACATCTGCTGTATGTGCAGCATTTGATTAATTAGATGCATTATTATAATAGTAATAATATTTCCCTACTGACTTTACTAATGCACTATGAAAAATCTTGATAATTCTACATATGCCTTTGAAGACTGTTTGCAGCTGTAAAACAAAAGGGAGGAATGTTGCCTAATTAAGCATTTCTGTTTAAATTCTTAATAAACTTGAGTTGTACATTCTTGTCATATCGAAGCACAGGGACCTTATCTCCTTCCAATCATGTGAATTCTGACACACTTTCTTTCATAAACAAACTGCTTTTAGTCCTTAACTATGTCATTTTCTGTTTATTAAATATATTTTTATTTAACAGAAATAAGATCTTGCTTCATGTCATTCCTTGTGGCACTTTGTATCTGTGAATGTGACATAATGCAACCATTTATCCGTATTTAGCGCTTGATTAAACTCATTGTTGCCTGTAAGGACGTGAGAAAAAAAGCAAATTTTCACACACTCAAGGTCTCGGCAGCTGAGCAACACAAGTCCAACCTTGAGGTTTGTTGAAAGCCGCTTTTCTTTTGACAAAAAGAAAAGGTAAATCGGCTTCAGCAGCACTCCCTGACCTCCGAGCATAAATATACAACTGGTAAAGCCTTTTTTGTGAAGATGTGTAACACAGGGGAGACGGATCAATGAGGGCCCCAACAGTGACTGGCTAGACCTGAGTCTGTCTGTGTGGTTACATGCAAGTGGAGAAATTCCAATTCGTATCTTGTCTTACACCTGTTTGAGGGTTTGGCAGTTTGATTTTTCTTCAACTGAAATAACATGCCTGCACAGTAAAATTCATTGTGAGATAAAGTCTTAGTTTACTTGCAGACTAAGTTTGGACAAAGCATACCAAACAGCACAGGGTAGCACATAACTAATGGGAAAAAATATCATTTTTAAAGCAACTGTGGGTAATTTTTTTATCTTTCTGTACTAACGTTACACTATTTATACAAAGGGCCAACCATACCTTATTATAGATTCTTCCTTTGTTTTCCTAAGACTGTGTCAGCTCAGTAACAATCAATGCCCGTGCCAGTAACCATAATTTATTTGAAATACTATCAAATACAATATGTAGATTGAACACTGCTCTCAAATATGAACTAATATGCAATATGTCACTTGCAAAGTTGCATTTAGTTTTGCAATTTAGTATAACAAAAGTTGAATTCAAGTACATGTATTCTACTGGGAAGTGAGATACAATTTTCACTAGTCACACAATAGTGGCAGTTTTTATTGGTATGTCATACTGACATTATATTTGTCATTCAAAATGTAGAATATACATTGTATTATGTGATAAAAGTAGTCTGTTATCTGGTATAATTTTGAATGTACTATGCAGGATTATGTTAGTATTGGTGGTTGTTTGTCTGCTGTTTTAAAAGACGACTCAAAGTGTGTTTGACTGCAAACCCCGATTGGATTAGGACAGTACTTCCCCGCTGAGAGAGAACCAAGCTGTCAAGTTTTAATAGAAAAGTGGCCTGGTGTGGGCATATTCTCCTTTCTCAAAGTATTGACCCAAATTGGTGGGAGAAAAAAGGTTGATTGTCTGATGGCCTGGTCACTGCTGGAAGATTTAGTCCAAATGAGAAATGAAGTTGTCAGTGTTGTCGTTTGTAGTTTGTTAGCATGGAATCGTATTTAATGTGGACTGGAGAACATTAGCAGGAATTTCAGGCCTCAGCGGCACCTTTACAGATGACACAGGAGGCTCTGGAGCTGCTAAAGCGGCTCATTAGGAAACTGCTATAGCTCATTTCAGTCCTGCTTGGCTGCACTAAATTAACACACTTTGGCTACTTCGACTGTGAGCGTGAGACTTTTTGGGAGATTTTGTTTTCGTAATTGGACAAATAAGATGGTTTATTAAGCATCAACTCTTTCACACAGCCTGTTCAAAGTGGCAAGGTCACAACTTCTTCCACTGTTCATCAAGAGCATAGACACCAGATTTTAAAATACTTATATCATATTTCATATTGTTCAGCAAATGGAGCTGTTCTTATTATAAATGAAAACTTTTTGGTTGGTCTTAGTTTTTGATGATATGATAACAATCTACGGTCATTTGGTTTTAATTTGAACAAAGTTCACCTGAAAATGAAGACAAAAACTCTGTGGACAGAGGACTTCTATAATATGCTTGTAAAGGTTGGACAGTGCTTTCATTTACCGTGGAGGTCGTTCTGGTTGTACAGTTTGATTCATGGTAACTTGAATGTTATAGACTAGAAGGTTATATTATTGTATTGAAATACTTTTTGTGCTCTTTATATTAAAGGCATTCCCTGTACATTTTGTCCACTATTTGGTGATAATGATATGTTTTTTTTTATTTGTTAAATCTTACACGGTGTTCCTTTTAACACTTAAACACACCTTTGGTTTGATTGAGGTTACTTTGACAGAGAAAGTGATCCGTTGTCTGTAAGACCAATACACTATTGCAATGTCAATTTGTCATGTCAATAGTGATACTCTTATATTGTGTGTTACCAGTTTCAGACTTGAACTTTATATCCCTGTGCTGCTCTGTTCCACTGTATTCTGAGATGTATTATTTACAAAATTGCAGATGCTGGTTGGACTGCAATAGTATTATATTTAATTTCTTTCTTTTACACAATTTGTATTTTGTGACATAGCCTTAAATCCAATGCACCACTGACCATATGAATTTTAACTTACCTAAGGGGACTCTGCCATATTGCATGTTTATCCAATATTTGCTTTTATTTAGCTTTGGGCACATCCTAACTTCTCCCTGTGCGATATTGGGGGTGCAGGAAGCGTTCTGTGTCTTTGTTGTGTCTGCTTGCTCAAAAATAGAGGTTAAAAGTGCACAGGAGGTCACAGGAGAGCCGACTACAGAACCCTGTTACGTCTTTCCCCAGCGGTCCGCTCCGTAATGACCCCAGGGAGCGTAGTAGTCCACACAAAACATAACACAACCTAATGCACACACCTACTGTCCTGAACATGAGGAGCCATGGCCTGAGGGAGGCTACAGGGAAAACATGGACTGGAATTTGTTATCTGGGCTAATGGATTAACTTGACCAGTCTGACAGCACGAGGATGCCACTCATCTTGGGAAACTGAGAGTAGCTTTCCAAGGTCCTGGAATTATGGAGGATTCTGCAATGTGTACTGGAAATGTGCATGATCCTAAAATGTGAATAGCATTTGCGTTCTGATTTTGATGTTATTAATTACATCTGCAAATGTACTGTATGTGCAGAGTTAGTCCAAAAGTCATCTGGATTAAAATAACAATGTAGGTTTTTCAACAATGGGAAGTGCTGAAAATGTTCAGTTTTAGTGTTGGTTGCTATCGTCAAACCTAAAATGTCCACTTGTGACAGTACTGCCACATTCTTGGTTTGGTCACCAGTAAATTTTTGTATCAATAGATGCTGTGTGGAGAAGATCTTAAATCACTGTATATCTGTTCAGTTAAGACAGGAAGAGGGAAAACAATTCTAACTAAACTGCTCTGAGATTGCTGTCGGATTTGCTTCTTTTTTCGCATCATGGAAAAATTATTTTGATTTAAAAAAAATTACACCAAGTCTCAGAAAAGGAAATGATTAAACACAATTTATGGCAAGATGGATATTGGGTACCACAGTCATCACACAACCAGATTTGGATAACATTTTTGGATAATGTCATGGAAGTAGTAATAGTGGTAGTGGTTAAATGTGGCATTGGTCATAGATTTAGCAGAATTATATTATACTAAATTTGATTTGAGGATAAAATGCTGCATTGTTTAAAAAAAAAACCTGTATCATTAAAAAATGCACTGTTCCAGCCTGTTGATCCCCCCCCCTTCTTGACACCCCCACACCTCTACATGACCCCCCTCTGTCTCTAGTGCTGTCATTCAGACAGTGCCAAACCCTGCTGCTTTATTAAAGCCCAGGAAGAGCAGGGCCTGGCCCGGGTTCAAACAGCACTGCAGCTGGGACCTGTTACATTTTCGGCAGGCTGCCCTCTTCGTCTCGCTCGGGCTATAAATAGCTCTGGTGGTTGTATCCCTTAACCAAGGAAAAGAGGTTTTGAGAGAGGAAAAAAAGCGTGCACACACAGATTAATAACCGTGGGAAGCAATGAAAGCTTTGTGTCTGCTGCCTGAGGTCAACAGGCTAGGAGGTGTGTACTTCAAAGACCTTATTGTGGCTTGTGTTTTCAGATAAGGCTGTGCTGGGTTGATAATGATGACACACCAGACTAGAGTGAGATGATTTGATAGAAAGGATTTTGACACACATTTATTCTGTATTTGATCCAACACTGTTCCCATTCTTTCCTTTTCTACACAGAAGACAGAAGAAGATATGTGAGGTGAAAAGCAGCAGAAAATGACATGGCTGGGAATTTGTGATGTTTGAGTTTTATTCTATTCTCAGAAAATTTAGTTTTGGAACAAAAAGAAAAGGCACTTTGGAACTTTCTGGATGAACAATGCCAGCTCAATATTACATTTTAAACATGGTCTAAGAAGGGAATCATTTCTTATTATACCACAGTTAGTTTGTAAATAGAAAAAAATAAAAGTACATTGATACTTTACTATACAATCACATTTTCACTGAGATAAATTAAAAACAGCTGAAATGTAACATGTACACATGTGATTTTGAAGAATGTCTGATTTGAAACCACATAAGGCAAATTGTTCCACACCTCGTGTTTGCATAATGTGGTAAAGTAACTCAACAAGCCACAGCTAACTGCACATGGCTAATTTGCATGAATCAATATGCATTATTAAACAGAACACAATATATCACACACATGGTTCCTGCCTCTTTTACACTCTGGTGTCACACATGGAAGTACTCTTACTAGGTTTGTATTTTCTGCTTGAATTGGCATAAATTCTTACCTCCGTTCTGCTAGAGGTGTCACAAGACCAAAAGGCAATATAAAAGAAGCCCTGGTTGTGTCCTCAAAAGTTACTCAAAGCAAATGTTTGGCTGTATTCTGTTATATTACACATGCTTTTTATGACCTTGGCAGCCGCTGTTGACAGTCACCACTACCTCACTGCCCTCCCCAATTCCTCCTTTCCTTTCTGGGCTTTAAAGCCAGAAATGGGCTTTTTTCTGTTTGGAACACGTGGATCTCTAGAGCCCCAGCTTGGGCCAAGGTCAGCCCCCGAGCACTCACCCAGGGACTTCATCCTGACGTAGTCCCAGCTGACGAGTGGGCCTCGATCCAGATACCGCAGACACTTCCTCTTTCTTAAGCTTATTTTCATAGAAACCCTTTGCCGTAACAGTATCCACCCACTGGCACAATGATCTCCTGGGCAGGGAAATCGCTCCTGGCGGATATAGTGGGCTTGTTCATTCATTCATAGCCAATTTTTTCCCTTTTTCTTGTAAGGAAAGTAAATCCACTACTACTATTTTCTTACTCCCCCTCTTGCTTTTTGTTCTTGTCGCTTGATAAGATGTTTTGTAAATGGCGCCTGCCGAGTCATCATTTTCACTCACTGATAAATGCTTTTTTTTCAATAAAATGTACTCAAAAAGTTTCAAAAAACATAATTGACCTGGCATTTAGTTTGTGTAACTGAAACCACCTTAACCACTCATTCTTGGCATAGATTTTGTTGCCATTTCTATCTTTATTGGTCACTTATACTTTTATTTTATTTTGTCTTTCAGCCTGCAAGCCCCATGGACCAGGTAGGGAAGATGCGGAATCAGCCGTACGGTGGGCCCAACCCTTACTCACAGCAACAGCAGCAGGGGACTCCCTCTGCCCCTGGACCCCAACAAGGAAGCTCCTTTCCCGGGCAAGGCTACGTACCCCCAGGCACTCAGAGATACCCGATGGGCATGCAGAACAGAAATATACCGTATGGACAGCAGGTCAGTTAGCATTTAAAAATGATAATATGGCTAGGTGCATAAATCATCTCAAAAACGTTTGTATCTGACCAATGAGGTGTTATGTATTGGACGGCTGTTTTGGACAGGAACATTTGAAAGAAAAAGTGTGGTTCAGGATCACTGTCTTAAGCCAGTAAATATATTTTTCACCAGAAAGAAAATTGGCAATCAAGAAAGCCGTTTAAGAACTCGTATTGTCTTATCAGGCACTGTAGGCCATTTTTCCAGCAGTTTTGACCGATTGAAAACTTCTTTTGCCATTTCTACTCATTCATAGTACACAGTAAGGCCATACTTGAACTCTGAGCCAGGCACATGCAGAGAATCCCGTTGGGTGAAGGCTGTTTCTCCTGCATCCATTGTGTTGTGCGATTATCTCATCGCGGCCTGCTTAATGTCTGACCATGGATTCCATAAGTGCCCCGCCGTGAAGAAAACTGCTCTCATCTCTTTGTTAGACACTGACAATACTGCTACTTGATGTTGTTTTAAATGCAATTCTTTACTCTGTCCCCTTTTCTTTGAATTTTCCTGTAGCCCAGAAACCTCCCAGTGCAACATGTGGCTTTTTTATATATGTATTACTGTGTTTCCTCACAAGGTCAGCGCTTTCTCCTCCTGCGCTCCTTGAGGGTAATGAAACGAAAACGGCGTATTGAAAGGCTTCGCGCGCACACACCGTCGGGCGTAATATGAAAAGGCTCATATTGAAGTTCAAGGAGATGAAGTCGAAACTCAATTTTTATTTTCATGGCTGTAATTTAAAGTGATGCGCGACTGAATTTCAACACTTAGATGTTTTTTCTTATGCACTCTGACTGATCAGTTTACAGCTCTTCTCATGCAGTGGCAGAATAGAGAACATTTGTTTTAATCTGTAAGGGATACGAAGAGAATGAACCATTCAAAAGAGGGTACTTTAGATACTATTGGATGTTATTTTTATAGGTTTTATTGCACTGGAAAAGGATTTTGTCGGTGCACGTGATGTTTTCTGTAGTGAATAGTTAACCCAGAATCATATATTTTTACTGAACTAAGATCAAGTCAATCCACTGTTAACGGGCGATGTGTCTGAAGATTTTAAAATTGTCGGGAGAGTTTCAAAACCTGCGAGACTCCACACATGGCGATTTAAAAAAAGAGACAGTTTTGGTCCTACAGTGTGTGATGTACAGCCACACGGCAAAGACAACACACCACACACAAACCGATTTCACTCAAAACCTCTCGAGAACGAACGTGACTTCAAAGTAAACAAACATGGCGGATGAGGACGAGGCATTATGTTTGTGGACTTTTTTTGCCCGTTCATTGAAGGAGCAGAGACTGTGTGTGGGCTTTACCTGTTGGACTATGATATGGACATGGGTTCTTCATTTTTGTCTTTGAGATTTTGGATTCCCCTCCGTGCTTCCTCTTAACGTCACCTCGCTTTCTAATTATACGTCACATGCAACAGGCTGCGTGCCATGGATGCATTCTAAAATGTATTAAAAATTAAAATGGATCCGTGGTGTGGGCTCGTTTGTCCTCGGGGCATACCCTACATGCTGAGGTATCGGGCCAAGACAATCCAAAATGTTATGTATCGGGATATCCCCGCTTTCAGATCAGAGTGGCTCCAACGTCCTTCTGAGCATATCACACCACATACAGCAGGAATAACTGATGATAAGATTATCTTTCGTGCCATTACAATAATCGGGACGTCCTTAAGATTGTAGATAAGGGGAGAATCGGGTCAAAAAAAATTATCTTGCCATGTGAACCAGGCATAAGCGTGTTAACACAGGTGACAAACTGTAAGACTTCTTAGCACTCATAACCATTTTTTTGCCAGAAAAGACCGAGGTATCAAGGTATTTAGCAAAAGAGCACAGCTCTGTTTGCACCCCCAGGTTCATAAAAAGTTTCATAGATTTGTGTTGAAGAAATCAGCCAATCAGAAAATTAGTAAGTTATGACTGGTAAGTTGTTACTGGGCAGAATACATTCGGCCAAATGTCTGTCGGTGACCCAAAAAGCATTCACCTTTTTTTATCAGCCTTCAAATATTCATTTAGACTTAGTTCCTGTCCCTGTCTCTTCGTCTAGATGCCATACGGACAACAGGGGCCTGGAAGTTATGGTCATCAGAACCAAGGCTACTACGGTCAGCATGGAGCTCCTCAACCTGGACCTCAGCAGCCTTACCCCAGCCAGCCCCAGGGCGGCTCCGGTCCACCTTACAGCCAGCAGGGCCACCCCCCTCAGCCTCCCGGTCAACACGGGCAGCCCGGACCGCCGTACTCACAATCCCAAGGTCCTCATGCCCCTCAGCAGGGTCAGCCTCCCTACAACCAGTCCCCACAGTCCCAGCCGGGACAGCCGCCCTACGTCCCTCCACAGCAGCAACAGCAGCAGTCCCAACAACAGCAGCAGGGTCCCGGGTCTCAGAGCCAGCAGAGCTCTCAGGGTCAACCCGGATACTCTCAAGGTCCCGGGCCGGGGCAGCCACCCCAACAGCAAACACCTCAGCAGCAGCCACAGCAGCAAGGGCCCCAGCAACAACAGGGAGGACCCACACCTCAGGCTCAGCAGCCTCCAGGCCACGGGCAGCAGGGTCAGCCCTCCCCATACTCCCAAACACCCCCACTGCAGCAACAGCCGCAGCAACAGTCCCAACAACAGTCACCCTATCAGAGGTTCCCCCCGCCAGCACAGGTAAACCCACCATGTTATACTGGCAGCAGATACTCTATACAAAATATAACTGAGAGCAAGTAGAACTACAATACATTTGACTTTTGTAATGTAACGATTGAGTTAAGAATAACACAGGTTCAGTAATGTGGCTAAGTAATACTCTTTTCTTTGTGATGCAAGTAATTAGCTCAAATGAATGAATTTCATATGGAATGACTGTAAAGTGAATTTATATAGTGATGCAAGTATATATGGGAGAAATATACGATTGTTTTGTGACTGTATGTCTGTATACAGTTATTTAGTAATGTGCTATATCAGGCCATTCATGCTGTGAATATTCAAATCAGTGGCCTTGGGCACGGCACACTTCAATTTTCCAGTCATTTGGTGATCTGGTCTGTTTATCGGTCTGCTTGCTGCTCTTACAAAAACCCATTCATTAATTTGATGAAATTGTCTTTGCATGCATAGAACTCACCGTCTCTTCTTGTCTGATTAGGAATTGTCCCAGGATTCCTTCAGCTCCCAGTCCAGCGCCCCTCCTTCCAACCAGCCTATGGCTTCCAACAAAAGCAGTCAAGAAGACAGCATGCAGGGTCGACCATCTAGTCTGCCGGTAAGGGTAGAAAAGCATGGGGCTGGCGCTAAAGAAAAATGTGTTCAAATTAAATAAGGCCTAATTCAAGCACTGAATTATAACTAAATCGGGACAAATAAATTCAAAATATATCATTTTTCATCCTTTTTAGTTTGACTGTAATTTTCTGCCAGATGGAAGACATTACGTTGTGTTTCTTGAGCTTCATTAGTTTGAATTACGCTAAAAATTGCTGTAAGTTCCCCATATCTATGGTCTAGCTTGTTTACCCACTTAATAACACAAATCATGTTTTTGATGCATTAGATACTTATTTAGTGCCCAAATTTTTATAGTGTTTTAGTGTCCTTGTAATGATAAATGAACTATAGATAATGGCAAATCAGTCGCGGTCAATGGTTCAATAGGATTTGTATTCAAAGTTCACTAAACTTGTCTAGAAGCACATGGAGAATAATAAGAAAATGGTGGTGGTATATTTTTATGGATGAAGCTGCCACCTCATTTGAAATGTTAGACAGCTCAAGTCATCTTAAAGGAATTGATTCATTTCGAATGTCAAAGGAAAGCTAAGATCTAGGTGTTTTTTAGACCGCACAAAACTTAATAAGCTGCTCACTTCAGAACAGAACAAGCACTACAGGTTTTTGAAGGAAAAAGTGAAAGACCCATTTCTGCCGGTAAAAGGATTGTTGAAAGCAAAGTAAATCTGATGTCTGATTGCCCTCTGGCTAAGATAAAGGTGAGAACCCCCCCTTTCCCTTTAAGGAGGCGTCCCGGTGTTGTAACACGTTGCAGTTTCCATGGCAGTGTTTATAGGTCAGACTACGGCGCTAACCTCATTCTGAGCCGCGGGGAAGGAGAGTGAGAAATGAGATCATTAATGAAAGAGAATGAAAGTGAGAGAGTCTGCGGGCGAGAGAGACAGGAGAGGGGGGTGAGGGAGAGCAGGCAAATAAGTAGAAATCGTGTGAGTGATTGGTTGAAGTGGGAGATGCTGAGCGTGAGAGAGCGATGAGAGGCAGCGCTGTCAGTGCCAGTAGGGGATGCCCTCAGGATGTGCTTCCCTCCTCTTTTATTTATTTCTCTTATTTATTTATACATCTCTGTGGGCCCAGCTATTGGCCGAGCCGCTTCAACCTGGGCTTCTACTTTTTTTTTTTTTTATTTTCCTCTGCGTCTTCTCGGGGATTCCCTCTATGTGCTTTGTGATTGGCTGCCGTTAATCAGACGAAGGTGTGCTCCCCTCG
This sequence comes from Philypnodon macrostomus, assembly GCA_036025475.1. NCBI lineage: Eukaryota > Metazoa > Chordata > Actinopteri > Gobiiformes > Eleotridae > Philypnodon > Philypnodon macrostomus. The sequence continues at coordinate 19,881 of JAVQKC010173564.1, forward strand.
TGAACTGGCGTCCTGCAGTGCCACATGACATGGTGTTCAGATTAGGCCCCGCTCACGCCGAATGCAGCTGACAGCCAGAGTGAAGACTCCTCAACCTAAATTAAGCTGTTTCTGTTACCATGAAAACTGTATTTGTGTGATACACATATATATTGTGCCATCTGTAATTGGGACACACCGATACTGGATCAGATATCAGTGCCGACTCAGGTCCTTCACCTGGATTGGTGGATTGGTAAATGATATCACTCATTATACGTTATCCTAATAATTACATTGTAACTCACAAAGAACAAGTGTTAAAATTGTTTAGGGCCATCTCTGGATTATCATTATATTTTAGGTTATCATTTCTGATAATACAATGTTAGGAAGGAATTGTCTCTGCCTATAGTTTTTGTATCGGGTGATCCACAAAACCCAGATATCGGGATCGGTATTGGTATCGGGACTGAAAAAGTGCATCTCTAACGTTGAAGATCGTGTCTTTATAAACCTAAGTTGTTTTGCTTGTGCTTGTATCTCAAAACATTTTTTTAAGGGAACTTAAATTTACATGTTTACTAGAGGCAGTTCACATGCGATGTCTTTATCTAATATGTCGTCATTGGATCGTTTGATCAGGCTCTGTATTCTCTTAATATCTTCATCTAAACCTTGCTCAAATGTGTTCAGTAAACATAAATGTAGAGCACTTTCTGAGCCACATAGAACACCAAAGGCGTGTCTAGACTCACTGTAATTCTTAATTTCTTGTTTATATATTACAGGGTCCAACTGTTTTAATCACTTTTGAGCTCCTTTTGCCTCATGAGAGCAGTTCTTTAAGCCAAACAGTGTGCTAAATTCAGGTTTTAGATCTACAGGTAGGAGATTTCATTTGATTGAACTGAGGTGTTTATTTTTGTAAGAGCCCGGTGAATTGTACAGACGCATTTGTTTTAATCTGCCTCAGAATGTCAACCCTGGCTGAGGCTAAATGCCATTTAGCTACTTTAGTAGCATTTGCACAGAGCCAGCCAGACATCACCTCATCCAGAGCACAGATGGGTCTGTTTGAGCCAGGTGCTAAAAACCCAGTGTCTGTGAGCCCGACATCAAGGTGGGAATAGTGGAGTACAGGAGGCTCAGTGCCTGCTGAATAGAGATGGTAGAGGAGCAATGCTAAGCTAAAGAAAAGAGCACCGGATAAGCACTGCAGAGGGGAGGGTGTTACTAACTAGGCCGCTAGAGTGAAACTAGCTGAGCAGGTTCAGCTGGTTCTTGGTTTGTTTTCGGTCTGCTCCAGGACACTGTTTAACTGTTGCATATTTGCCACAGTAACATGAAGCTGAGGAAGCCCTTACCTTGAACTGTAAAAAACTCAACATGTTGCCTGATTGTTCTACCACTTAACAATTTGGTCCTATCAGTAGTTTGGGCAAAATGCCCATATTGATGTAGTCCTTAATGAATAACTAATCTCCATGAATTAACTAGCTATTAAAGTTTTGCTGCTCAGGTATTGGGTCTGATCTGAGTAAAAAGGACTTCAAAGGTTGGTCATTTACTTATTACCTACTGAACAGGTCAGCCCTTTGATTTTGCCATTACTTCCTTTAGGCCATGGTAGTGGTGGAATAGCTGGAGCTAATGTAAGAGCTCCATCAGAGGCACATGACTGTCGTTGTGCTAGCTGTTTGCAGAGCCCTGCTCTATCCAGCTGAAGCATCGCCAGCCAGAGTGGCGCTGTCACTGTCAGCCTTTCAAACATCCGAAAGTGACACTTCCTCTTCATGTCAACTCATGGGAATGGAAATGCTTACAAGACCACTCCCCCTCCTTCCGCCCCACCTAAACACATCGCTCCCCTTAAAAAATCTTCTTGTCCTTTCTCAGGTCTTTTGTAAAGCCTTCTCCACTATGGGTTTAATCCCACTTGGGCCCGCCCAGTGGTTGGGTGCTCCTCTTTTTGATGTGCTTCAGATTTGAGAGGAAGGTCACATGTTGGTCACACACACTCACACTTGTGCTTTGTTTTTCTCAACCACATCATCCTTTTACTCAATATACCAAAGAGGACTTATTTTAGGGTGGCTTAGCTGCAGTTAAGGCCAAAGCATCGTGTACCCTGTTTTTAGAGACAGCATTTCAAGTGTTCAAAATAAAAAGCTTAAATTGCTCAATTTCCCTTTTTATAATTTTTTTTTTTAATAAAAAGAAATGGTTTTCAGTTTAATTAAACCTAAATTGGTCCTTTTCAGAACCCCACCCTTAAAAACTTCTTCTTAACCAGTGCATTTGTAAAGCTGCTGGGACCACCTACCTAGCAACACCAACAACAACAATACCCCCCTCCCCTTCCTCAATGACCTTAATAAATGTGCCCAGACTCTTGATGTGAAACAGTGGGCTCCTCCAGCTCTGGTGCAAATATCTGGAGCCTGCCTCACCCTCCCGCTCTCCCCGTTCCCTCGCTCAGCCCAGCCCAGCTCTGCTCTTCTGCCGCAGCTAAGCTTGTTTTTGCGACATAGCTCTGGAGCAATCAGGCTGACAAGTCCGGCCCACATTTTTTTTCCTCCTCCGCTCCCCGGCCCAACCCCCTCCCGTTCTCTTTTTTTTTCAATATTACACTCTTGTTTTTTGCTGCATTTCTTCTCTTTTTTTCCCTTTTCATATAAACTATTGCCTTTCTCTCATTCCTCTTTCCGTCTAAATTCTCATTTTCCCTTCGTCTGCGTCCTCTCCTCCTCCCCCCTCCCTTGTTCTCTTTTCTTCTTCTTCTTCTCTCGGTAAATCAGCTTTCATAACGCTGTGCAGCGCAGCCTTGTTTTGCGAGGGCTCTGACGTTGACGGTATTCATAGTGCGGGGCCGGTTTCCTGTTGCTATTCTGGGGCCCTTTGCTTCCTGTGTGGACATGTTCTTATTCAGATTCCCGGCAAGCTCTGCTGCCTCCCGCTCTCACCGCTCACCCTCCCCTCTCTTCTCTCAGCTTCTCTCCTTTCTCACCCATTTTTTTCCTTCACGCTTTCAGTGTGATTTTTAATTAATGTACTTGAGCAAATTCAATCTGCTGACAAAGTATGTTGTTTCGCATTTCAGTGAATTGTTTCGTGTTGGCCCTGCAACAAAAACCCGAAGCCCCCTTTTTTTTTCGTCCTCTTCAATTCGCTCACTCCACTCTTCCCTCTTGCTTTTTCCCCTGCTCTTTCGCTCACACTCTCCCATACCCCTCCCCTTCGTGCCTCCATTTCTGCTGGGCTGAGCTAGTTTTGCAGCACAAAGACTCTGGCTGACTGCAGCACTGTGCGTCCTCCACTCTCAGCCCATGCTCGCACTAGAACAAGCTGCTGAGTCTGGATGGATGAATGCCGGCCTCCACAATGAAATTAACTTTCCCTCTATGAAATAACCCCCTATATTACTAGCACCAGCACCCCCTCCCACACTTCAATTCACTGAAGCTTGGTTGCGCCCTCTATCTAGACACCACACGGGAGGGGCTACTTTTGCTCTGATTTGCTCTTGCTCTGGAAAGAAGCTGGCTGTAGGGGTCTGGAGCCACCCAATCAAACTAATCACCCCCTCCCTTCCTATTACTGTCTCAGCCGCCTTTTTTTCCTTCTCTGTATCCCAGCACCCCTCACCTCAGGCTGGGCAGCTGCCTGTCTCACTCAGGGCATCTGTGTGCTGCCCTGGGACACCCTGCTACTATTGTAATGGCTACAAAAGCACCCCCCCCCCATTCAGTGCACACCCACAACCTCCTCATTATTCACAGCAATCAGAGCACCCCACCCCCCTGCATCCACTCCGTACCTTCTCCATGCTGCAGTATGTTTGCATGTGCCCCCTTTTTTGTGTTACCCCCGCAGAGAACCTCAATTAGGCAAATTTGGTGCATTTAAAATCTTTTTTTAATCCATATTCATATTTTGTTTCTACTAAAGCCGTCTATTACAATAGAGCTACTATTGATTACAATTTTTTGCTGCTTCACCCTTTCATCTCTTTTTTTTTTTTTCATCCGTGTTATTATCCTTCCCACGTGGCCGCTGGTGATAAAGCAGCAGGGTAATGGTGATCTCTAGGGAGCCGGAGTAGAGGTGGTACACATTGTGTCTGTGGCGGGCAATGATACTCCCGACTAGATACATGTAACCCCAGCAGGGTGCTCCCAGGCTCTGAGCTTTATGTCAACCCTTCTGCTTTTGTCACTGTATGTTGTTGGGCTTTCATCTTAGAGAACATAGCGATGTGATGTCTGTATCTAGTTTTTCAGTTTTGTTCATTTTAAAGTTTGCAGGTTACCCGTTGGGGTGTCCATACTGGGACATTTCTGGTCCTGCACTTTATGTGCAGACCTGTAATGGCTGCTGTTGCTGTATGTGGCTGGGGCCTTGCTTTCTCCTCGTTTCTCCAGTTCATCTTTCACAGTGTGATGGGAGTGCCCCCTTATGGTTATGCTCAGCCTTGCAAAGCTGGGGTTGGGCCTGGTGCTGGCTTGTTACACGCATTCAGTGGACTTCCCGGCATTCCCTTGCATCTCGGGGTGTACTTTGGATCCAGGTAGCATCCCCTAAATCAGGTGGTTTGAAGGCGGACAGCATCCCCGTCACACTGAACACGTGGGTGCCAGTTGCCAGCTAAAGTGATTACAGCTTGTGTCATGTACTGTGACTGAGACTACTCTGTGCCAATTTTATTTTGACTAGGCCAATACAGTGTGTTTATCTGTTTGTGGCAGCTAGATGGCACAGAGATAACATGCTTCAGGGATCTGATAAGTCATTTTAAGCTGTAGTCAACCTAGCAAGTACAGTATTTTATCCATGAACGACTCAAATGGAATGATTCATTTAAATGCTACAAAAGGCAGTGAGTATTCATGTTGTTTAGGGCCAGCACTTCAACACAAACACAGATAAACATTCGACCTTGCATTTTTTTTGTCACTTCACCTATAAATAACAAGAAAGCTTTGGGATTCAGTCTTTCTGTGTGTAGATTTGTGGGGGAGGAGTGCCATCCACCCCTCAACCCTTGACCAGTTTTCTTTTTAATCAGCCAATAAACAAACATTAAGCAGATTAGTGACAATCAACAGCTGGATGACAAGTAGTAATACGTTTGACTCATTGATATTAAATATTTCTAAATCACGTAATAATTTTAAACTGCCTTGTGTGTCTCAGTACCTTGGCAGCAATTTCACATTTAGCCAAAAAAATAAAAAACATAACTTTTCTCACGACCCCTCCTGGATTGTAAAAGCCCACTTCTCCTTGAATGAGCAGCGATCACGTTACAAAGATGAAATGATAAACAAACAGAGAAAAAAAAGCAGGAGAAGTTCAAGGATGTTTTATTTTTATAACTTATGCCTGTTCAGTGTCTCCCAGACCTTTTCTCAGAGCAAAAAAAGAATTGCCCCGAAGGCTGTAATTAAAACGCTGCTGGCCCGGGCTGGAGCTTGTGCTTGTGCATTTCCTGCAACAATGACGAGCTTCTTCTTTTGTAGTAAGCTGACTGTGCCGTGACCCTAGTTGCTCGCAGGGAGGCCACAGAAAGAGAGCGAGAGATAGACAGACGCCCGGGGGGAGGGACCGGCTACACAGACTAATGTGTCAACCACGTGGACTGCCGTAACCATGGCAGCCCCTGAGATGCAGCCAGCTTTCCCCTCCTCCCCCATCGCCCAAATCTACCCCCCTATTACTCACAGACTGGATGTGGGAGTTGCTTGCTATGAGTGCGCGTTTTTTTTCTCTCCCCTGCACAGCCTAAGAGCATGAAGCACTAGGTCAGGGAGAGACACTGTGACTGATGGATGAACTCTGCCCCCCTTCTCCTCCAAAATCACCAATAACCGATCTAGTTACACCGGCTAGCAACTAGGGTCACACCATTCCTGATAAGTTTCATTAGCTCACTGTTGCAAACGCTCTCGCCTTCTCATAAGGTAAAAGGAAAGAAAAAAAGTCCGAAAATCGGCTGGCTTGGCAGACTAATGGCACCGGCCGGGCTTGATTGATTCAGTGAAGTAATCTGCAAATGGAATACATTAAGGAACGGCGGAGAGGAGAGCCGCACAAATGAATAAGAGACAAGCGAAAGGCACGGTGAGAATGTAGAGCAGCTGAGGATATGCAAAGAGTGAAGGAGGGGAAATGCTGCCTGTAATTTTCCACATTCATTAGCATTAAAAATGTCATTCTATACATTTTCAGCACTCCAAATGGTCTATTTTGTGCCGTTTTTGCTATCCAGAGTTCTGCAGCTCTCAGCTCTGAAGTTCCATGTTGGGCAATGCTGGGAACACACAAAATGGCTGCCGTAAAGGAAAAGCTTGCTTCTCTCTGCTTCTCTCCACAACTTCACTTTCTCTCATACTCCCCTATAGCAAAATACATCATTTTTGTGTGTTTTTTTTTTTTTTTTTTGCACAATAACATTACCAACAATTCAATGTTTTACAGATGGCAAGGTTATGACCGTCCCTGATTTGCTTATTAGGGCTTTTTAAACTGACCACCAAATCCTAACATTTCTTGTAACTTCTCCAGACTTGCTCTCTAAATCATTTACTGCCTAATGTTGACTGTCAAGGAGCGGAGCAGAGCAGCGGCACAATCACACACACAGCCCCTCCTCTCTCCCTCCCCCCCGCTCACGCTGTCCGGCTTGTGCAGTCAGCAGAACACGCTGGTGCTGTGCAGTATTGAGCCGGGAAAAATCAATGACTGCAGAGTAGGAGTGGGTAGGAGCTTCTGTGCTTGGATGTGAGCCTGTGTGGAATGATTGTGGCTATCTGGGCCTAAGCATCGCATCAGATATTTACAGAATGTACAAGAGCTCAATGTACAGCTGGTAAAGATGGTAGATGTGTAATGTAGATGTGGGCTTCCATTTTGATGTTCCCTTTTAAACCACAGCATTTCATTCAGTTCAGTCCAAAAATGACATGTCTTGTATTTTGGTGATATCTGGTAGTTTTACACATTGATGTTAATTGAATAACCGACCTGAGAAATTAAATTAATAATTAAAAAATATTACAGCAATTTACATTAATGGAGGCTAGGGCCATGTGTAAAATTGTATTCTTGAAGCCTACAAATTGGGCTTGTTCATAGCATACTTTGTAAAGTTTTAATCTAACACATGATGCCAGTCTAGCACCAGCTGAAAGAAGCCAGAAGCCAGAAGCCGGTAGTGATGGGCGCTATAGTATTGTCCACGATATACCGGTAATAAATTGGCCACAATAGGAATGTTCTTCCATCCTGTAAGAACGATAAGCCTAGTATCTTTTGTGTTGCTGCACATCACACATGCAGAGCAAAAACAAAGTTGCCCAAGATGAAGCGGAGGAGATTATTACAAAATGTGAGGCTGCTCTGACACATAATGTAGTTCTAACTTAGATTTACTTCTTGTCTTAATGACTCCTA
>JAVQKC010173586.1:0-14613 GCA_036025475.1 Philypnodon macrostomus
TGTCAGGGTTAATAAGTGGGATTTCTTGCCTTTTCATGAAAATAAAGAAAACTCATTGAATGAATGAGGTGTGTCCAAATGTAACTGAGTAAATGTGTTACTACCCACCTCTGGAAGTAAGGGATACATAGGCTGCATGATCATATGAAGTTGTTGATCGCCAGTCACTTGCAGGGCTAACATTTGGAGACATACATTGAGAGTCGATCTCAGATGACCTCAATCATGGCCACAAACAATAACAACTACGGACCAGCACCAACACAAAAAGGACCTACTACACACAGGCTCAGGCTAACCACACTCACATCAGTACAATAATATTGGGAGAAAAATGTCTGGCATGGTTTGGCATTATTACATGGGTATCAAGCAGCAGTTGGACCCAAGACTGAAAATGTGACTATGTTCATGTGTAAAGTGGATCAACATCAAACGCTGGTTATTTTTGTCCTAGTGGCGTGTTGCACATATGAAGGAGGAGGCGTGTTCTCTAAGGAAGTGCTAAGACTCTTCAAAGTGCCAGGAGGGGAAGCCCGGTTTGAACGTAACAGTCTCAACAACATCCAACACCCCCCTGACAGGGGCAGGAACACAAAGGAGCACAAAGGAGCACCTTATGTAACAGGGGGGGATTTATAGGGTTCACGTCAAACTATGGGGCCCTCAGAAGGTACCGCTTCTGGAGGAAAGGGTCCAGCCTTAAAGCAGTGCCAAGAACAACAGCCCCCTCCCACAGAACAGACAGGCTGTGTGTGAGAGAAACACTGAGCCAACAGCAGAACAGCAGTATAGTGTAAGTACTCGCTCATTCGGACCTGAGGGAAATAGTGGGGAAGCTTGTGTAGGGTCTATGAAAGGAGGCTGGTCGGTTTGGCATTGGCTTATTGCATATGGCTCTAGCATTCCTCCTTCCACACGGTACAATTTCAAAAGTTAACTGTACATATATAAATCTGGAAAACGAACAATTTAATAAACATGAAGAGCAGCCTAATTCTCCAACATCATCAGATTCACCACCAGTTGCACCAGTGGTATTGAAGGATGCAGATGTAGAGGACGAATTGATCTCTACAGATATCAGTTATAAACCTCACTGCCAACTGAGACTCCAAAGTTACAATTTATAGATTTTTTTCCTGAACTGATGTGACAAAAACATATACGGTCAGTTGCACAGTAGTTATACCAGTTGGAAGCCGCTCAGAGCAACTTTGGGCCTTTGGTGGGGGTATACTCGGGGTCCCGGAGCTGACATACAACCGCTGGGGGTGCATTCAAATGGGAAAATCTTTATGTTAACCATGCAATGTATGTAAGTTAACCAATAGATTTTTTTACTTTGTATTTTTTAGGGGAATTGTTTTCATTATTTTTTCATTATTTTTTTAAATAAAGTGAGCTAGTCAAATTGAGCTTGTGCATGTGTTTGGGGGTGCTTGTGAAAGACTGGGTGTACCCATGTGTACTGCTCTACTGTACAGGCCTCAACGGCTGTGTTATCTGGACGCTTCACATACTTCCCATATATTCTTCCCCCGAGAAAAGGAAAGACATTCTTCTGATTTTAGACTGCGGCCCACGTCTTTCTGAAGAATATCCGGTTCAACAATAGTCTATTGTCTGACAGGACCAACACAGAAAGTGCTTTTGAGTCAAGCCAAAACAACTCCCAAAGTCTGCTGCATCGCACAGACCAGATAACAGCAGCCTGCACGAGTGTCGATGGTGAGCATATGAGAGAGAGAGAGCTAGAGACGTGCATGATCACAGTGAGTGAGTGTGACTTTACTGGCAATACATGTAGGAGGCAGCACAAATGAGAGAATTATCACTGAGTAATAGTGGAGTGAGATTTTGAAGAATTCGGTGGAAGTGGGAGTCAACAGGATATCCACCACACACACACGTCAATACACGAGATCTGGTTCCTACTAACAAGTGCTGCAAATACAATCACAGCATTTCTCAAACAATGGGCAGATATGTTAGCTCAGTAGGTTGGGTCTGTTGTCAGGGGATGGCTTTGTTGAATGTACTTGTTTTAGGGAGGTTAGCTCTGTAGTTACCTCCACACTGTCCATCCACATGTGCACTCACTGATAATGGGAGTTCATGCCTTGTTATAAATAGCATAAAAGACTTGAAATATTTGAGGTCCTGGGTGTTTTCCTGGGAGCAGCAGCAGATGGGATCCAGATCAGCAGATGGAGCAGAGAGGCGAGAGCCAGGCCCCTGTCACACTCAAAGATACTTAGATTCAAATTCATGCCAAGATGGTAAGACTTATGATAGGAACATTTGTGAAACTGGAAGAGGAGAAATCTAAATTCGAGTTTGGTCAAACTGTGGATAAATTCTTTGACGTCTGCGGTTCTGTTTTGTGGTGACCAGTATTTGTCATGCTGCTGAGATTCTAAAATCCATGTACGTGTAAATCTAAAAAATGTGATTAATGTGAAATTGAGAAACAATATAATGTACATATGGTTGACTCTTTTAGAGCTATTCAACAATTATTTATTAATGGCTTTTTACATAACATTATAGGAAGTCTAAATTGTGTCTCATAAAGTTAGTGAAAATGCTTTTCTTCTGGTTCTCATCCCCCAGTTTTGCTCTGGGTTATTATTGTTTGTCATAAACACTCAGAAGTGTCCAGCCCTGTGTTCAAAGGTGTGGAACACCTGGCATCTGCAAGTCATAGGACAGAGTGATGTGATGGGTGCCTAGGAGGGACACATGACTTCAGGCAGCTGACGACATGTACAAATTGTTGACTAGTGACATCAGCCTGACAGCATAAAGGAACGCTTCATGAAAATAGCTAGTATTTACTTTGTTTTTATTTAATAACTGGTTCATAAATTATCGCACATAAAAGATTCTTTAATAGTTACAAAGTCGACAGCGGCACAATAGACCCTGAAAAAAGGAAAACAAAAGAGCGGAATAAAAGCTATAACTGAGGTACGGTTCACTTCAGTGAGGCATGCTTTAGGATGTCTCCACAGTCCAGGGGCCACATTGGAATGACGTGTTGAAATGGACCGTACCAAATTGGATGGAAACAGGGCTTGGAGCGTGGAGCAGAGTGGCATGTACACTGAGGAGCAGCAGAGAGCATCCGGAGCTCTAAGTCCTACAGTGAACCAAACATCTACATGTTCTATACATGCCTCAGGTCCATAAGGACTGATTCTAAAAAAAGTTAAAATAAAATCAGTAGCAAGAGAATAAATAAAAGAATGTCAGTCGTAGCAGTAGAGAGATGACCCTCTCAAACTAAAATAGCATGTATTTGGCCGGACACTCGAGTCCCAGTCTGAGGTTCAGCTACAGCGGTCCACCTCCTCCAGGGGGCGCCAACATTCCTGATCCCCTACAGAGGGCCATGCTGAGCACTGACCCGAGACACTGGCGGCTGTGTGGATTTATGTGATAACCCACTGCTCTAGGATCTGCTCCTATCTGCCTCTATGTGCGATCACAGCTCCGCTCTGAGGATTTGGTGTGAGCTAGGCTACTTGGACGTCTGCTGTAGGATCTGCTGAAGGAATTCATAGTAGGAAGGGCCGGACTCGGAGCGATCTTCCACCAAATGCTGGAAGAACATCGTTTTAGCCGAAGCATCGTCCCTGTAGGAAAAACACATGTATTAGTCTTTAACGAAAACTCATTTCCTATGTTTCAAACTTAGCCAGGCCCTGAAGGGAAACAAGTGAATAAACAATAGCACCTGCCTTGAATACAAACCAGAGGACAATAGGGAACAGGCATGAGCTGCATCAGGGAAAATACTGCACTTTTGTGTATAGTGTTGAGGAGTTCTCCTGTGCCTATAAAGTCATATGTTTATAAAATAAGTGATAGATTTATAATTATAAACATGTATTATATTCTTCTAAGAACACATTATCAAGTATCTTTCATTATTAAATACCAGTTATTACCATTTTATAATCTCATTTGAATGTAGTAGAATGTGGCAAATTATTACATCATTAGTTCTTTATGGAACAACTAAAAAGATGTTCCTGTATCATCAGCAGCCCAGGACTATCAGATCATCCTGTGTGGTGGAGTCAAACTGCCCTGTACCACTGCAGAAGCTGTAGGAGTGCGTTAGGAGTCAGTGTATGTAACCCTTATCACATATTTCTCTGTCAAAAAACAAATGCAAAACATCAACTGAGCCAACAGACCAGAGTCTCTGTCACATGCATTCCTCTACAACAACAAGACAAGGAGGAAGAGGCTTTCATTCAGAGCTCAGGATGTTGACACTGAATGCTGTCGTGTAAAGCCCAGGCTATAAATCTAACCCCTCCCTGTTTCACAATACCTCCTGCCCCACAATACCGCCTGCCCAGCACAGGGAGGAAAACACATCTACAGTACATGGGAAAGTGGAACAGGCAAAAGCATGACCCTTTCAAACACACTCCCTGAAAAGAACTGTATGTTAGTATAATTTATGTACTCAGTTTCTTCATGGGAGTGGGCTGCTGTACGCAGTCAGAAGATGGAATACTTCACATATCTCTGCATATCCCTCAGACCACATGTGCAGATTGGCCTAATATGCATCTGTGATGTCACTGGTGTCAGTCTCTACCTCCTTTTCTCTATAGAGATGCGTTTGTGAGTATTGTAAGGACAGCGCCCCCTGCAGTTTGATTTCACTAAATCAGTGGCCCAGGTGTGAAAATGTTGACTGTATTATGAACTACAGTGAACAATGTTCTGCCTTAAGCTTCAGGTAGGGTGATATAACTTGTATAATTAGCAACACCACATGAACTACAGGGAGTTAGCAGTTGAAACATGTCAAAGTATGATACACTGGTGTTATAAAACTAATTGTAGAAAGAATAAAGAATAAAAATCCCTTTGCTAAACTTACAAATGTTGATGGCTCCTTTGGCCATCGAACATATTTTTCATATTCATTTATTGTTATTTGCGGTTGATTTTGCATCAACAATGAATTGGTTACCATGAAAATATATGAAAGTAATGCCCGGTGAAAGCTCACCTCAGGACCTGGAGGGGGCAGCTGAAGGCCCGGTTGTCCTGGAGCCAGTCCAGAAAGGCTCTAAGCCGCTCCGAGAGAAGAGTGTCCAGCTCTGGAATGTGGTTCTGGAGGAACAGACAGGAGCACATCAGCACCACTGTGGCACTTCACACAGATATTGTATGTATTAACCTTTTACCAAGGCATCATTTGGATAAATTACTGTGCATTTGTTTTTTTATGTGTGGAACTCACCATGCTAAGGGGTATGGAGGCGTGGTTTGGTATCCCCAGGACATCCCGGATGAACATTTCACTACAGCAGCGGCCCACCCACAGATACATGACCTGCACACGCATCCTGGGTCAGAACAGTACTCACAAGTACTCACAACAGAACACAGAAAGTACTTACCATACCACAGTCCAGCAGGAAGGCCCCATCCCTGCTCAGCCTCTCTGCAGACAGATGGAGCAGCTGGGGCTGGGGGACCACTGTGTCATTCAAATGAAGCGCGCCCTGAAAGCATTACACATAAGATCACAATTTATTACAGTAGGAGTATTTTTAATCCTTGTGTGTTTATACAATACAGTGTGGATTAGATCAGTATGGAGCCAATAGCAAAAGAAGGCTTGTACCTGGTCAGAGATGGTATCCAGCCTGTAGAGGTCAGGGTGTAGCAGCCTAATGAGCTGCTCCAGAGGCTCAGTCTTAAACTGACACATGGCAAAGACCCGCTCATCAAGCCGTGTACTGGTGCCAGTCCGCAATGCCTTCTGCAAATGGTGCAGAACAGTGTGTTACATGAACTTACAAAAACATTTATATAATATGGTTTCATATTAGGAAGCAGGTAAATATGACATAAGTAAACATGTATATGATATGAGGATAGCTCTCAACTGAAAACACTGAGTGAGTTCTGTGTTGTTGAGTACTGCGTCTATGCTTTCAAATTATTTGAGTTATGCTGTGGTGCACTGACAGGCTCCTGTCCTTCATTTTAGTCATTAGTCAGATTACTATGCTACGCTGTAAAGGCCAAGCGCAGTCAATTTGATGACGTGTCTCTGTAAACGCACCTGTTTGAGCAGAGCCAGGATGTAGAGGGGGAACAAGCGCATCCCTGAGGGGAGCACAAGGCCGGACTGCTGCAGGTCAGACACACTGCTGCGGTAGGCACTCACCAGGTCGACCACAGCATTAACCAGAGCATCACGAGCATCGGATAGGCCAGACGATACAGAGCGATCAATGGCTGGAAACACAGGGGCATGTTAGGGCAGCACTGAGAAGAACTCTCTGAGCTGGGACTGAAACTTACCCATGTTAGCCAGTAGACAGGTGACCGCTTGCACGTCAGCTCCTGCATACACGTCGCTTAGCTGGTTCACCACAGGCAGACACAGTGTATGGACTCGGATTCGCCTTTTTCCTACACCACAGACGTCCTTTTATCAGCTAACATTTACCAACTTATAAAAACAGACTGTGGTTGAATTTCTAACCCTTCAGTATGGGAGTACTAAATGTTACTCAAACATACCTTTACTGGAGGTGTAGAGCAGAGCAGCCTGAAAACAGGCCAGAGAAGATTCTGCCAAAGAGTCTTCAATAGACATTTGGACAGCAAAGGCAGAGCCAGGGTTCACATTGGCCAGGGACAGCAGGTCAGTGGAGCGCACAAAGAAGTTCCCATGGAATGTGTGAATGGATAAACCTGGATAGATGGAGGTGTTGGCAGGTTGACCAATGGAGAGACATGTGATCACGTGATCATGTGAGCTAACACTTGTGTGTACCTTTAGTGCAGCGGATTCTCATGACAGCCTCAAAGCCAATCTTCCTTGTGAGGTAGCGCTCCAGATCCCTCTGGAACTTCTCTAGTTCAGCCGGGTTGTGAATGTGGTGAAAAGAAGGGTAATAGAAGATACTGCCTGCAGAGTACTTGGATATACATGCTGCATATTCAAGAAACACAGGAGCAAACATTTACTTAGAGTGTGATTGAACTACTCTCTGACTGTAATACAGATTAAGTATTGTGTACCTAAGGATGAGAGATCGCAGTACTGGGAGCTGAGTAGGAACAGGTCAACTCCTATCTGCTGACCAGAGCAGTCCAGAGCCAGTTTCTTATAGAAGTCTGTGGCAGGGCCGAGGTGCTGCACACCCTGTAGACAGATACATATAGACTCAGTACTGTTTCAGTTGGATAAAAGCTTGTGTTCCTCTGACCTTGGTGCTGGAGCGTTGGTTGGGGTCCTCCCTGGACTGCAGCAGGCCTGCCCCAAGTGTAGGCAGCTGCGTCTGGAACACTGAGACCCTGCCTCCAGTGGGAGTCATGAGCTTGAAGGCAGCCTGCAAGGCAGGGCCCAGCGCACTCTGGGTCTCCCTGGTGTGAGCAAACATGGAGGGCAGCGAAGAGAGCAGCTCCTTCACCAGCTGCAAACACATACCATCACTGAACTAGGCCTATGCTGTCAAGGTACAAGGTGTATATCTGCGAAACTCCCCCCTATAAGTCTGCCACAACTGCTATGGTATTGTACAGTGATTTCTAAGGGTTTCATTCATTGCCATTAATTGTAGAAGTACCAAACTCAATCCAATTCAGTGTCTTCATGATATGTAACTGTCTAGAAAAGTTGAAAAAGATGCAGCAAAGACTTATTGTGTTCACAGATCCGGGAATTCATTTTTGAGTTATCATGTTCACACCTAGGATCTGAGGACGTGGTCCAACGTGATTGTAGTCGTTTCATGATAAAATCATGTTGGCTTAGAAAAGTTACAGTTATAAAATCAGGCTAACCTATATTTTCAGACTAGTATGTTACCACCATCAGTGTGACTGTGGAGTGAACGAATAATATAGTCTTTGAGTGTCCAGAAAAGCACTATATAAAAAACGTATGCATTATCTCCAAAGATCACACATTAAACCATATGCTTTCTTGGGTCATTATAAAATGTATGCAATCCAGTGATTTAAATTTTGTTGAGATTAGTTGAAAAGCTTGCGCCTGTAACCTGGAGGACGTTCAGAGATTTGTAGTTTGTAGTTTCCTAAAAAACTACAGCTATGTCAGTATCTAATATAATAAAAACTACATGTTAAACACGTGATCCTCTGACCTCGTATAATATTAAGGAGAAGATGTAGCCATTTTCAGTGTGCATCTAATACAGTGTATAGTCACGTAATTAATGTGTAAACAAATGTTTCTACCTCTTTGCTCTCCTTTAAGTTGACCATCAGGTTGTCATGTGAAGGAATGAAGATGTCTGTAAAAGAAAATGAGAAAACATGCAACTGTTCAGCACTGGTTTGTTGGACCTTATTAATATTTAGGTTATCATTGTGCACAGTTCTCCTACCATCTATATCAGACACCACAAGCATCTGGGGCTGGGACAGTCCATCCTGGAGGTTGTAGAAGTGGACAGTGCTGTCAAAAGTGAGGAATCCCACTCTAGTGCGCGTGTCTCCTGGCAGTCTGCACCAGAAAGGAACATTTCAACCAACATCTTTCACCAACACTGTACAAACCACAGTAATGGACCTACTTCTCCAGGTTCTCCAATAGAGAGTCACAGAAGTACTTCAGGTAGCCTCCTTCCACTGCGTTATGAGACACGTCCAGAACAAATAGGTAGACGGCTGGCTGTGGGGGGCGCAACTGCGAAAAGAAGAGTTACACAAAACATAGTTAGTATAGTAAACTAAGTCTAAAATGCAATCAGCTGCTTCTAATCTGTGAAATAGTTCAACTTCTTGCTACTGCCACAGGAGAGTGCCCTCTGCTGGGGAAGCACCAACTCTACACAGTTTTGATGACGTGCATATTTAACAGAATAGTATAATGGTGTACTTGGTCAAATTAATCATTTGTCCTCAAGTATAGTTAAATGACATTTAATTCTGTGAAAGTGGACTACAGTTTGTAGCTTTGTAAAGGGAAGAAGGGAAATGTAAACATGTGTACCATGTAATCTGAGGATGCTATGAACTCCACAGTGGAGTTCTGAACTTCTGGTCTCCTGTGGGGCTCGCCGTAGGACCTAGTAACCGGGTTGTACATAAACTCATCTGGGACTGGAAAGAAGTACAAGCCAATAGTATAAAACAGAATACATAACAATGATAATCAAATAATAACAAAGTAAAGCGTACCATCGTTTACTCTGTAGCAGAGGTTGCACTTCCACCGGCGCTGGTCCAAAAAGGTGACAAAGGGGTTGATGTATGTGCGGCAGGAGCGACAGCGAACAATTGTGTTTGAGGTGATCACTGGCAACTGCTGCAAAAGGTCAAAGGAATACATTACAGGTGCTTTTTTTGGGTTTGGATACAAGCTTCATGAACCAAGTGGTTACAGAGCCACACAGTGCCTAGTTAAGTGGTTGCTTTTATTTATTTTAGTTATGAGATCTGAGGCAGATGTCAGCATTTTAAAGTAAGTGCATTAAGCCCACCAAGAGGGCACTGTGGATGGCTTTGGAAGTGGGAGGAAGCAGGGTATCTCCAGACTCCACTAGACACTGATTTGGTATTCCAGATTCCTCCCACACAACAAAGCTGTTCACTAAAAATATAATACAGCGGAGATCAGACAGACCAGACACACACAGATAAACAGCTCTCATGTAAATGGCTGTATATCACACTTATACCTGGAGGTCCCTGAAGGGGTGCAACAGCAGACCCAAGGGCAGCCGGGCCTTGTTGAGGAGGGCCTGTGTCTGTGGTATGCTGCTCAGAGTGCACCGAAATGTTCTGCACAACACATAGGAAGAGAATGTGTAGTCATACTGTATATTTTTTCATGGTATAAACAGCCCCCACTTGATTCTGCATACTCACTCTGCACTGCAATTGACCTTCTTGAAATCAGGGCTCAGACTTGGCTCTGGGGCACCCATGGGGACCTGGGGCAGAAGGTTTCTCTCCTGCAACAGGTTGACTGGCCTCAGAGATTCCATCTCCAGCTCTGGAACACCACTGAGACCGCCCAGAGCAGCTGAAAGCTGGGAGAGACTGGGGAAGGGCTGCAGAGACAAATATTACTCAATGATGATTTTAAATAAATTGGTAGAGCTGTAGAAAAATACATAAACATAGTGTGTTTTTTACCTTGTTTTGATCCATACAACTTACCTGAGAGTACTGCTGGTAGCCCGACTTGTTGTACATGTGCTGGAGCGGAGAAGCGGGTCCCTGCATGTAGGCAGGCTGCATGTTAGGGTAACCATAGCCACTGTAGAGCTGGTCATGTGGGGGCAGCTCACTAGAGGGAGCCAGCGCATCTGCACAAGAGAATGTGACATTTTTACATTCATGGGAAGTTATATATATGGCTTGAGATCAGTAGAAGTGATATGCAAATCAAACAAAGCTACTGAAATCCTGCTTGACATTGCTAAAGAGCTATAAATGGTACATTTACATCCAAAGTAAATCATAGATTTTGCCACAACTAGCCCCAAGGCTGAACTTTGGACAGATCTGTAATATGCCGATTGATGTATGTGTAATTATCTGATACACTATACAATACCTGGATAGCTGCCTCCTTCCAGAGACTCATAGCTGTTAGGAACTGGGGAAGCACTGCCTGTACTGGAGGAAGATGTGTCACCACCTAGACAGACAAATAAGGGAACAAAACACCATCATCATCATCACAGTAGAGGTCAGAGTGTTTGGTATTGCTCCATGTACCTGTACAATTGCAACCTTTAAATGGGGGCTTTGGATGCTCCAGTCAGTTAATTGCAGTAACTCAACCTTGCTAGATTTGTGTTGTTTTGGATTTCTTACCCCCAGATTAGCTTTTTTACATTTTATAATGATTACTAATACTAACAAAGTAAGAGATAGGGCCACATTACTACTACAACCAATGTCAACAATGAAAGGAACAGCAAGGTTGGGCTTCCTGAACTACCCATGTAGAAAAATAAAATGCTCCTGAGAAGGTCAGTGCCTCAGCAAACGGGATTACTGAAACAAAGAGGAAAATACAGTACATGGCTGTGTCAAGCAAACATAGTAAAATGGAAGAAAGCTCAGAATAGAGTCCCCTTAAAGATTACCAGCACTATAAACTCATTATTCTGTAAGTCTGGAGTAAGAACAGAATCGGCGTGGGGCACACTCTATTAAAAGCTGCTGTTACTGTGAAGATTCCCCTGAGTGC
Organism: Philypnodon macrostomus; assembly: GCA_036025475.1. Classification (NCBI taxonomy): domain Eukaryota; kingdom Metazoa; phylum Chordata; class Actinopteri; order Gobiiformes; family Eleotridae; genus Philypnodon; species Philypnodon macrostomus. The sequence goes on from JAVQKC010173586.1 coordinate 11,228, forward strand.
CTACTACCATGAGAGATGACACAGCTCCCTAGGGAAAAAGCTATAACAAACATATCATCTCCACGGATGCAGAACATATGAAGGATCTAATAAAATCATGTATGAATTCAGATTAACATGGTTCCATTACAGCAGAAGAAGCCTCTAAGATCAACCCTATTTACCATGATGTCCATTTTAGTGCTGTTAAAACATTTCACAGCTATAGAAGTTATATTATATAAGTGTATCTCAATAAAATCTACAATATATAATGTTTTTAGTAGTTGAATTCAATTATTTGTATGGTATTATTGCTAACTTCAGCCAAGGTTGAATGGAATCAAGTGTGGCGATCACTATTATGTGCTTTTTGAACACACCTGCTTCCTCATCATCTTCTTCGTTGTCCTCATCTTCATCCTCAGAGCTGGATGAGGAGTGTGCCGGCTCTGAGGCGGCAGAGGCGCAGCTAGCCCTACTGTTAGCTTCATATCCATACTGCAACTGGGAGTCTGTGAAAGCCAATCAGAGAATGATACAGTCAGATACTTCAGATTTCCTTTCAGCAAAAACTCCATTGGAACAGAACCAACAGGTGGTGTATTCAGCATTGTTTTGTTCACAGAGTGATGCTCATTGTGGTCACATGTTTATACTAAAAATAACCTATGCTATAGTGTATAATGTATAGTGTGTGTATATAGTAAAAATCTCTTTCCCAAAGTGAGAAGCAACATGACTCTGTTTAGATTGGAAAAGCCTGGATGAAGGATAATCTACACATACAACATTTATATTGATACCAGTAAATTAGACTATACAGTAAAACATGAAGCTCATGATTATGATGCTGTGGCCTTCACAGAACATTTGGTCTCTTAACACTGGTGTGTTTGAACCTGCCCAGGTGACTGTGGAGCGGCAGCTGTTTCACTGACATGCATCACTCAGATAACAGTGTACCAGACTGAGACACAGGAGGTCCCCATTCTGGCCTCAAGTATGTCCAACCAATGTGCTTTAGAAAAAAAATAAAAAACGCTTGATTTACCCTGCTGGCGGCCTGGTGACGGAGGGACCGAGGCAGATGGAGTTTCTGAGGCTGCGGGAGCACCTGTCGCTGCGCTGTTGGATTTTACTCCACCGTATGAGTTATAGTTTGAAGAGGGCTGTTGACTTTGATCAAAGGACTGTGAGACTGAGGACAAATAAACATAAAAAGATTGTTCAGATAATAATATGACTACACTGCTGAATCTGACACACGCAATATATGGAAGGCTGAGGAAGAGACAGGGAATGGCTTAGTTAGAAAGCAATAGATTGATTAGCTGTGTTTTTATTCTAACAGCACTGCTGGTCCTCACTGAATCTGTCTGTAGATGCACTACTGTAATAGCCATGACAATAAACATGCTCTCTTGGGTTACAAAGAAGACATACCTGTGTTCTGAAGTTGACCATTGACTGCTGTCTGCAGCTGACCAAGAGCTGGGCTGTATCCACACTGCACAGGGGGCTGCGAGGGGCTGTACTGGTGCAGCAGAACACCCATCTGAGTGGGCACCCCACATGAGCTCTGAGAGGAAGCCAGTGTGCCATACTGACTGTTTCCAGGGGCAGAGGGGTAGGACACGATGGGGTAGAGAGCAGTCCCAGAAGTGGTAGCAGCAGGCAACATGGTGGTCTGCTGGGGGGGTGGGGGTTGTGCCGGGGGAGGATTGGGGTAGGACTGCTGAGTGTAGTAGGGCCCTGGGGTGCTATAAGGGGGGTGTTGCTGCTGGAATGGCTGCTGGCTGACCTGGGCGCTGGATGGAGGGGCTGCTGAAGAGGGTACAGAGGGGTAGGGTTGAGAAGGATGGACAGCTCTGGGGGGAGCAGGATATGCTACATGGGGCGACTGGGGCGGGACATGGCTGTTCTGATAGTAATTAGGAGTGTGGGGACTGCTGGTGAGTGTGGGTTTGGTGGAGTAGCTCTGCGCAGGGGGGGCTCCATAGTAGCCTGTAGGCTGATGTATGGGAGGGTAGCTCTGTGCTGGCCCTGGAAACAACAGGTGCTGTGTTAAAACTTTAGTGGATGTTTAAACTATAATAATTTAAATCACCATAGATGGGAGAGTAAACAGGTCTATAGGACAGTAGTTTCTGATGCTACAGTAGGCCTATTATGCATTCAGTTCAGTCATGGCTCAGTCAAAGTCTCTTTAAGCTTTAGCTCAAGATAATGAAAAATTAAGCATGACATGGTCTTAGCTAAGTGTCCTACTGGTCTAATGTAAGCCTCAGATTTAGTCAATGAAATCCAGAAAGCATCCGATAAACTGTGTCCTGTATCTGTGCGGAGTAGAAAGCCCAGTTCTGTAACAGGTTTTACAATTGTTAATCGAGCATTATGTTACCATAACAAATCATATAGCTTAGCGGCTAATCTGAAGAGCTAGCTAACTAAACCTTTCCAGACAGTGGCAATGCCAACGTGCCAACCCAACACTAGTCTCGCTCGCGCGATATTTGTTTGATCAGGTCTGGTGACATGAACTAGAGCTGGGTAAAATGACACACACATGTACTGTGATTTCGGTGTAAGCCTGGTTAGCATGCAGCTCTGATACACAGCACTAAGCTAATCCCATCACAGAGCTCGCCAGAACAACACGACCCACTTTGCTGTTTAAATGTCTTTCCTACAATTAAACATTACAAATACATTAAAATAGCTGAACTGACAATATCATAATTTATATTATTTTGTTTACTGTTTGCCTACCCACAAAGCAAACCTATAGACTGCTAAACTGTGTTATGAGCCTACATGTGGCACAGATAAAATGACTTATTACTACTTAAGTACATTTATAAATATTACACACATTATTTCCCCAACTGTAGCACAGTTTTGTTACAGAGTTTACTGTTTACTAGTAGACAGGCCTGGAGCTACACCGGTGTTACACATCTCGATAGGTCACAGATCTCGGTGTAACACCGGCCTGCTCAGCTTACCATTGGTGGCGGAGCTGTGGCGATAGCCCGGCGCAGACATCCCTCTGGCCGCTGGTCTTCTTTATCCCCGCGGAATCACGGTGGGGTTATGGGGCATGAGTGTTCCGGTCCTATAGTTCGTATATCCCCAGTGTGGTAAAGGCGGCTGCTCTGCTCCAGTTGCACTGGGCAGCCCCTGAGCAGGATGCTCCGAGAGCTCAGGCTTTGACTGAAGATGCTCGGTGAAACTGTGGCGCATCGTACGCCCTCTAGTCGAGAGCTCTCGTCAGTTCATTCATTGGCATCATTATATCGGCGAAAACAGCGTGTCGCCGATATTATGGAATCACGTCGGTGCGCGTCCGCGTCCGCAGATCCTAGCTGTGAACGCGATAACTCAAAAACGAATTGCCGGATCAT
>JAVQKC010173598.1:0-11798 GCA_036025475.1 Philypnodon macrostomus
TGCGCCTACGGCCCCTCCGACCACCACCGAACACCAATCACACAACCACATTCATTCATAGGCAATGTGGGTTAAGTGTCTTGCCCAGGGACACAACGACAGTGTGCGCTCAGACAGGGACTCGAACCACCAACCCTCTGGTCGAGGGGCGAGCGCCTACCCCACTGCACCACTGCCGCCCACAGAGATGGCCATTTTTGGACTAGGGTCAGCTGGTTCAGAAACTCTACTGGGAATACACTGCAACGGAGCCTGGGCTGCAAAATGTATTTTAGGACAAAGAAAAATATTTGATACCCCTTTGGAATTCTAATAATTATTATTTTTTTTTTTAATTTGACTGAAAAGAAAAGCTAAGTTTTATACATGACTATTGATATTCCAATATATCGATCGATATAATGCAGGCTGGTGTACTGATACATGGGAATTTCAATAGTTTTAATATTTCAAAAAAACTAAATCTGGCTCTACCTAAATTGTGTTTCTTATTTTGAAAAAGTAGACTTGTTTGTGACATTATACTATAGTCTAGGTGTCTAGGTCGTATATGGGTGGAACAAAATATTGTTATACCGATATATTGAGACCTATTTTTAAAGCTGTAATATGGAAATATTATAATTACCTAAAATTGTTGCACCGACCCATTGTCCCTGTCTTTGGAAGTCTTGGACCAAACTACCATAATATTTACACATATGTCAAGCAAGCAGACATATCACACAACCCTTTATAAACAAAACCTCCCTGTCTCCATATCCGCAAAGTGTTGTCTTGCATTAATAGGATTTCCCTGACTGACTGTGAGTGACCGCTGTGTGAGAAATGTCTGTTAATCTGACTGGATTAGTGCGGCTAAAGTGTGCAGACCTCAGTCATAATTATCCCCCAGACTCAGGTCTCAGTGTCAGTCCAGGTAATTACAACTCAGAGTGAAGCCATTGGATTGGGTTACAAAGTTTATACGGGTGAATGAAAAGCATCCTCACGGGGAAAAGGGGAATTTCATATTCATAGGCTTTTCCTACAATGGATGCTTATATTTGAGCTGATTGAGTTAAGCTTGTTGTATTTCAACCTGTTTTTGTAAACTGGTAGATTACCTAGTCTAAAAAGTGGAACCCCATTTTGTATTTCCTTGAAAAATCCACCCTTTATTCATTCATTTTCTACTGCTTTTTTGTTTAGGGGTTGTGTGTGTGTGTGTGTGTGTTTGTGAGTGTGGGGAGTATATATATATATATATATACCTGCTACCTAACTAAATGGAATGAGTAGTAACTTTTACTTGAATACACATTTTAAATACTTCATCCACTTCTGTATAAAAGTATATAATTCGAAATGGGTCTTTTAGGATCTTAGAGCTAGTCTGCTTTAACCTCTTTTTGTATTGAGCCCATTTTGATAGCGCTGGTCTGTCCCACTGCTGTGAATGCCGTCATCGCGTTCAATGCTTTGTGCTGGGGATCATTCACAAGCAGGAGAGGGTATGTGCACAACAATGAATATAGACAGGAAATGTGAACAGGTCATGGTGTACTTTATTCACTCCAGATCTTGAGCCAGGATCTTGGTCTAGATGTACCTAGCTGAAGGATTAGCCTATAGTGCATGTTTTAGGTTGTTGGCTCGAGAAAACCCACACAGACACAAAGAAAACCGTGCAAACTCCAAACAGAAAGGCCCCAACTGCCTGGTCCGGGACTAGAAGTTTCATTTCGAGCCAGTTGTGTTGTGTTTTAGTCCTTGGTCAGGAGACTTGTTTTTGATGTGTGGACCACTGGTTATGCAGAGTTTAACCTGGTAGACGTCGAAATACTGACTTGAATACGAACTTTAGGTACTTTGAAGTATTTATTATTTGCGTTGCCTTATTTGATTTCACAGTGGATCTTTTAGATGTGAGTTCTTACTTTCCCATATAAGAGAACATTCAATGTTTTGTACGAACATGACTAGACAATTTGCCACAAGGATCTAACTCACAACCTCCATGCTGATAAACAAGAGCACAGCACTAATCACTCAGCCACAGTACACCCCAAGAATCTCTCTCAAAATGCTTTTTTAAGGAAAATACTATCTTTGAAGAGTGCACTTCATTTCAGGCCATTGATCATGTTTTTTTCATTATTTATATTCAAATTTGCAGCAGTCAGTTTTTACTTGAGCTCCACCTGTCGATATCTTGAAGCCAGATAAAGATTTATACCCTCTTATCTGCTCCCGTAAGGCAGTTTAAGAGCTCAGCATTGCGTCTATCAGCAGCCGCCATCTCATCTCCAAAAGAGCCGCTGTTGTGTCGATGTCATCACAAACCGCCCCTGTACACTTCAGCACAGACCCTGATCTCCACTGTTCAGCTGTTTTCTGTGATGTAGGCAAGAGGGGAAGTGGATGACTGACATAGACACACACAAATACACAAAGACAGACAGAGGAGTGGACACTGGCATCGACCCACTTCAATAAGCTCTAATGAAGTATTGGTCAGCCCCCTGTTCTGTACTGCTTAGTGAGCAGCGGGTCAACAAGGACCACAGACACTGCCTTTTTTATAAGTGGTCTTTGTAAGCATATCTTCTATCACAGTTAAAAAAAATTCAAAAAAACTTTAAAATCTAGATCTTGGAAGAGTGTCCAGTTACAAATAAATCAATTTGACTGATTCAAGACAAATATAAAAATAGTATTGTGACCGTACAGTCTACTTTTTTACAGTTCCATCCTCTCTCCAACCAGTTCATTCTAACTTTGTGTGTATTTATTTGTGGTATGCCTGCCACATTGCCATAAGTCTGCCCCAGGGCAACTGTGGCTGATGAGTGAATCAAAAATTTACATATTTGAATAGTGATTTGAGTGCTGATGAATGGTTATTGTACACTGTTTGACAGCATTATAAGAGCTAAGCAATTGTATCCTACTCACACCACCACCCTTCATTCTCAGTTTCTTCACATTTTAATCCATGGCATATCAGTTGTCATTGCTCTTCTATTCCCAATAGTCACTTTACACTCTCTGCCTTGGGCTTTCCTGTCAAATGTAGCAGTTAAAATGACAGCAGGAAAGGGTAGTGGGAGAGGTAGTTTTAGTTCCATAAACATTGAGTGTAAAAGGCTGAATCATCAGACTGTGAGCTGTCAGGCAAAACAAACACAGGTATGAGCTATGACTGGGACTGCCCAGGCTTCTCTGGAAATAAACTTTCTATTGTAGTAGAAATGTTCAAGGAAGTGGTGGAAGAAGTTACTGGTTCTTCACATTTGAAAAGATCTATTTTGTGGTTTTCTAGGCTCTCAAAACACCACTTAATGCCACAATTTGTTCCACTGATAAAGAAAAGGCCCCATATTCAACAGTAAGCCCATACATTTGTTACATCCATCCATTTTCTATTGTTTATTCAGGTCGCAGAGGCAGCTGTCTAAGCAAATATGCCCAGACTTCCCTCTCCCCAGACACTTACACTAGTCCCATTTCAGTCAAACTTTTTCCCCTCCACTTATAACTGCTGCAATGTGGTTTTAGGAAGACCTAGACTGACACTAAAAGCCCTTCAAATCCACCTTGAAAATCACCTATTAACTTTGCAACACTATTATTTTCTGGGCACCTCCGTCTCAGAGTTGTGCGGACTGTTCCACCTCAAATCTGGGGAGACTCGGTCAGGTCACTTTATCTTGCCCATAAATGGACCGCACCACTCCGAGAAACGGGGGGAACATGGACAGGAAGGCAAAGAAAGAGAAGAAAAGATAAAAATAGTCGAGGTAGGAATGTAGTAGCGCAGAGATCAGACACTGAGAAGGGGAAAAGCCAGCTCAGTGCCAAACTAAACAAACCATCAGGAAAACTAGCCTCCATCTTGTCCTTGAGTGAACCCCAGACAGGGGTATCTCTATCCACACAGGTCAGGGTCAAAGGTCAAGTGTCAGCCCCATTGTTAGCTTCTTTTTTATTACGCCGCAACCTCTAGCTAACAGATGCTTCGGTCTTTTAGCTTTGCGGTGATGGAATTTGTTTAACGCTAATGGCTACTGAAGAGATGCTGGAGGTTGGGAGTAAATGAGAGTGAATTTTTTGAAAGTTTTTCAGCATGATGTCAAATATATTGCAAAAATGTAGACCTTAATACTAGGTTATTTTTGCTTTTTCTCCAGCATCAAAACTCATGCCCGTGTGAACTGACTCTAGAGAGCAATCTAAGTCTATCTAAAAGCCCATAGTAGCTATAGCCAGAGATCCCTAATGGAAAAAATTGTGAAGGATCATTTCATGAATGTCAACATAGAGGGAGCTATTTAAATGGTAAAGCACCTGAGAAAAAGTTGTTTTTCATACTTACAGACTTATCCAGTTATGTGTGAATAAAGCCAGAACTACTTTGCCGGGTGAATTTGAGTGTGAGTTTCTTGTTTGAAACCGCGCTGAGCCTGAGCACAGAATGCTGGGTTAAGTGTGAACAGAGGTGACCCGACAATTATCTGGTACTCAGAGTTATGTGTGAAAGGCTATAATGGCTGGTTGTTCCGGGAATGTGTTGCTGGGAACTATGTGTGAAAGTGGCTTTATATTGCAAATTAGCAATGTATGTATCAGTTTTTTGACATGATACATAGTTTTGTGATTATTCACCACTGCTAACCCAGGGTTAAACCCAGCAATGAAATATAGACTATACCAGAAGGGTTACACCAGAACTATACCAGAGCTAAATCTGGACTAAACCAGGTCTAAACCAAAGGCGGTCTAAACTCAGAATCAAACCCCCAATACTATCACAGGACTAAAACTAGCTATAAATGAAACTAAATAAAGAGTTGAACTGCAAAGGACACTAGAAAAAAGGAATGAGTGAACCACAATTTCTACCATCACCTGCGTTATACAGCTAACTTATCAGAAATAGAATCACATTAAAAGACCTGTTTAAAAGGAGTAGCCATTTCAGTAAGCTTTTTCACAACCATATTTCTAGACACTGTCCCACAAGAAACTATGTCAGCTATGTACACCCTTTAAACCCAAACTGCACTAACTATGGGCTATTTAAACATGATTTATGGTCCAGACTGTGAAACATAGCTTCTCTTGACATTGTCATAACTTACTTCCATACCATCAAAAAGCCTCAATTCATAGTTACTGCATTTAGACTTTGAACCTCAGCGTGGCCTCCCTGTTCGGGCTGTCTAAGAACATTTTACATGTCCTTTCCATGAACTAAGTGATTTTGAATTGATGTTTTATTGGGAAAACAAAATCGAGTGAGCGGTAGGTCTGTGGGCAAAAAATCTTGTTTTGAGGTTCTATAAAGGTAACATTTGCTCCGATAACCACCAAAGATGAAAAAAGTCGATGTGCCCCTTTGTTAATGTACAAGGTAGGGGTGGACAGTATGGTAAGAATAGATTATCACAATTGTAATAGGTCAAGATCTGTTTAAATTTTGTAACAATTTTTGTTGACTGCTATCAGTGTTTTCATAAAAAGTTATTCAATGTACATCCAATTCAATGTTCATCATAATCCTTTTTTAATTTGATAGCATTAGCAGATTAGCTTTGTATCGCAACACCATCTTTTATTGCTATATTGCACACCTCTAATTCAAGGTCTACCTAGTAAACTGGCCATTGGGTGCACTCCATTCAAAAGCCTCATACTTTCCATGGACTAAGAGATCTGTGTACGTGGCATGTGTATAGTATGTGTCCAGTGAATGTGTGTCAGACTTGAATATTGCAGTAGATTGTACTTAAATTATACAAATGTTTGTGTCTGGAGTGTTTTCTGTGCCAGTAGACCAGACAGTCCAGGCACACTCTAGGTTCATTTAGGGGTTAGTGTGGAAAGGAAGGGACCAAAAACCCACAGATAATGGCATTGGTATTAGTCGCTAGCATAGCTTCATTTAATGTTCTTGAAATTGTAAATGAAATTCAGATTAGGTTTCATGTATTACAAAAAAAAATTAGCATTAAGGGAAAAACACACTAGGAAGTATAGCATGAATCAATCAGTCGAATTACTCCATATAATAACTACACATCATCAAAAATTACATGATACAGATAAAAGTGTTAATTTTTACCTCCGCCAAGGGGGTAATGGTTCTGGTAGCATTGACGTGTGTACGTGCATCTGTTAGCAACTTTACGCAAAATCTACTGAATGGATTTGGATGATTTCAGGGAATTTTCATGAAGAAGTGATTTAATTTTGGGACTGATCACGGTGGATGTAGGGTTTTCTCAAAGAAGCTCTGCTGGGCTTCTCTTGTGAGAGATTCAAATCATCTTAATACAATGAGAGGTTATCAAACCCACAGAAACAACAGTAATAGTCTCATAAAACAATGTCATCTTGCACGAAACTGTTGCAGTACAGCGACTTTGGCTACCTTGGCGGAGGTCTGCCCTCTACAAGTTCTTTCTATTATGCCATGTATGGCCAAATCTAGTTAAGTTACTTACGAGGCAGAAATGGGAGAATGTGACAGACGGAACATAATAAATGAGTGGTTTGGAGGCTGGCAGCTCATTAGTAAGAATGGTAACTCACCTGTGGTTTCAAGGTTAGTCATCTTCTGAGCTATAATGACAGAAAACCTTGGCCTGGCTCCCGACAGCTAACTACTGTTGCATGTGGCTCCTATCATCTGTCTGTGTACGAATTCATTGGGAAATGAAGGAGGCATCTTACTTTAGTGACATTCTGGTTTGTCGGTGCTAGTGTATACCGAGTGCCATGACAAAATGGTACCATCGGGACCTAATTTGGCTCTGTCCTGGCCATAATAAAAAAATTTATAAAAAGGGGATTTGTGTTTTAAGTCTCCACAGACATTCTTGATCTCATCCTGTCTCCCATATGCATGTTAAATGTGTATCTGTCTTGCAGTTTTATATGCCAAAATACAGTTCTTTTCTAGTACTATTTTTGTTTATATTGAATTTGATTTATATAGACAGCTACAGGGCGACTTGAGTCAGATTGCAAAGCTGAATACAATTTAATAGACATATAGCTGTGATTGGTTGTTGATTGGGTGAAGCCAAGATATTTTTTCTCCATCCTTCATAAGTGCAGTGCTATTAAAAATTCATGTAACTAATGCTTCTAGTAACACTTAAAATGACATACTCATTTTTTATTTTTTTTACCCACTATATTGATTTGGAGTTTAGCCTGTTAAGTACTATTTACACTCACTGGCCACTTTATTAGGTAGACCTGCGTGTGAGCTCAAACGACAACATATACATATCACATCAACCCAGATTCAATATCAAGTGAGTGGCATTTATGTGGGCGAAAATGCCTTGCTGATGCCACAGGTCAGAAACTGGTTTGAGATAAAAGACAGAAAAGGCATCATTAGCACAGCCTCAGATATCCATGTGTCACATCAAGGCCAAACATACAGAGGATTTGCCACTTTATTAGGTACAGGAACTACCTCATAAACTGGCCAGTGAGTGTATTCTACATGCCCTTGCTTCTCCATTCAACACAATGTAGCCGGGTTATTTCCCCAACGCTTTCACACTTGCAGATTACCCCTATCTTTAAGTGTTCGCTCGGGCTCACACCTGATTTCTCCATTAAGCACTTCCTATAGATAAATGCTGGTATTTAGACATGTTGTGTGTTGTGCATAGTGTGGGCGCGGTCCCAAAGGGTGTCATATATGGACCTCCTCGTGAGATTGAAAGAGAAAAGGAAGTATATAGTGGGCTATCAGAAAGACAAAGGCATCCCATGTGAAGAGGCTACGTGTTACCTCCACAGATGGGCTGGATGTGTCAGTGCATGAAATATTCATAGGATAAAAGCAACCTGGATTGTAGAAGTGATTGAGTTGGACACAATGAGGTCTGGTCAATTGTTGGGCAGTCAGGTGCAATGTCTTTTTAATGCAGTTTTGATGTTTTGCTAAGCTATTTTTTGAATATATGGACTCTTAACCTGGATTACAAAAGCATATTTATAATGTAATCAGCCTTTGTTTTTGCCTGAAACTCACTTTTGGTTTAAAGAGGAACAATGCATCTTACTGCACCTAGACAGATGTAAAGAATAGACTAATTCAACGGGAAAAACGGTAGGTCTGCATCCATTTTGTTTTGTTTTTTATCGTTCTATTACTCTGGGCACACGCCCTACTGTAAATACAAGTGACTTCTAGGGACAGGGACCCCAAGTCGATGCATTCATTCTTGCAAGACTGTTTTTGCTGGGAGAGGTCAAGGGAGATTCATTCACCGCATAACAACTCATTTAGCCATTACATTGACTTTGAATCTTCAATTAAGGTAAAAAGTTGCATTGTTCTACCTTTTAAAGACAATATAAGGTGCCGTGTGCATTGTTGGTCCCATTGGATATTCCATTTTCTCTCTTAAGCTATGGGTTTACAATGGACAGAATGTTAAATATGCATCTGGAATGTCAGTTGGACTTTATGAATACAGATGTTTCTGAGCAGATGTTTTCATGCTTTCAGATTTCCCCTTACTCTCAGCCAATGACTGTGGTTACAAAATGAATTCTGACAAGTTTTTCCATACATTTATCTAGATATGGTGCAGTTTCCGTTCATGAATTAGAAAGTTATGAAAAAGCCTATTAGCCAATCACAAAGCAGCAACTCTGCATTTAGTCCTAATATAAACCAGCTGAAGTTTGAACTGACCATCACAATAGAGCAAAAAGTCAGAAATGTCAGAAACTAAAATCCCTAGAGTTTACAGAGAATGGCCCAAAATTGAGAGAAATGCAGTTCCCTGACTTAAAGCATTGTTGATGCTTTAAGTCAGAGTAGAATGAATAATCAGAGGTCTTCTGTGCACCATTTCTGAATCAACATTAAGCTATAGCAGCAGAGCACCTATCAGTAACTTTATTAGGCACAAAGTGTTCTTAATAAAGTACCCAGTAAGACATAACAAGGATAGTCTTGTCGTGTGGCGACTATGATATTGTTCATCGTCATGAAAACACCCACAATTAATTGATTGTTGCTATTTTTAATCATTGTGATCATCGTTCATCGTGATCATTGTCATTTATTTGCACCACATTGCCCTTTAGACCTTATTTTGGACCTATTTTTGTGTATTATCCTTTGCATAATTCATATTATTTATCAATCAAGAGTGTAAAAGCTGTAAAAACCAGTAAAAACACTATAACTACACAAGTGTGGATTGACACACATATTTTGTCTCATATGATGTTTTAATTCACTTAATTTGCCACGGATACTGAGTTCAAAGCACCCGTGTCCCACTGCCTCTCTCCCCCGAGCATGCCCCCGAGTCACTGGCTGCACTGGACACAGCCGGGAGCAGGCACAGAGAGGCAGGCAGGGAGAATCACCACACAGCACTGATCCACACATCAGGGCAGGGCCAGGTGAGAACCAGATTAACACGAGATATTATTTATAAGCCTACCTGTTGATTCTGTTTTACCGCTGTGTGGAGAGTAGTTATATCGGCGAAAACAGTGTGTCACGTTGGTGTTCGTCCGCGTAATATTTACCAGTGACAACAGTCAAATATGTAGCCTATAGGCCTAATATATTTAGCCTACAACAAAACAAAGCATATTGTAAAGTAAGAGTTTTAGAACCATTTTCATACCCATTAATTAATTGGCCTCATCGTGATAATATTGTTAATCGCTTTTATTTTGGCCACAATCGTGAGAAAAAAATCATTATCGTCCCATGCCTAGTTGCGTGTTTAGTGGCTAGTAACCTTTTCCCAGAATCCTTGCCACAGTGACCAGTGAGTAATGAATGTTAAGGTCAAGCCCTGTCAATAACCCATGCTTGTTGAGGTTTAGGGTCATGCTTGTTTTGGACAGCTTCTCAAACTGATCTGGAGTCAGTGTATGTCACAGCTGTTCCTCGATGTGCGTTCTGAGGAGGATTTGAGGCCGTGGACTTGCATTGTCAGCATGCCTGGGCTTCCTGTGTCAGTCTGTCACCACATTCCCTCCAAAGACCACCTGCCGAGGGGAAAACCACTCACGCGCCCCTCCCCCACCCTCAAACAGAGACGCTTCTGTCAGGACAAAAATCAATTCAAGACAATGCCTGTATTTACAAATAGACAGCTGACATTTGAAGTGGAACGGTTGGTTTACAAATAAGCTTTAACTTTTTAGCTCTGTTTGGAAAAAGAATATGGGTTTAGCTTAGCATGGCATGGCTTGGAACAGGCTATCTGGAACTGGGTTCTGTTCCCACAGCAAAATATGTATGTATTTGGCAACACTATTTCTCTATGCATAGGACTGGCACATTTGTATCGTGGCTGCACTTTATTAGCATAGAACGTTCACATGCTGCACCATAGGCAGAAAGATCTAACCACTTCACTGGGAGAGCTATAGTCCAATAATGTTTGTCTATTTTGTTTTTATTTTGATCTACTGTTTCTATATAGTGGCAACTGAGCCCAATATATCGGTAGGGAAACCACAAAGAAGGTAAACCATATATTTGAATAGTACTTTTGCCTCACCGCAAGTCGGTTGTGGTTTCAATCCCTTGACTTTCTAGGTGATTAGCCAATAGTAAATGAATGTGAGAGTGAACTGTGCAACGTGATTGTCAAGGGTATCACCCACTTCAGGCCCATAGCTGCTGGGTTAGGCTCCAGCCACCTACAACTCCTAACCTGAAACGTTTGGATGGGAAAATGATTAAGGGAAACCATTATTATGTGGCTTCTTTTTGCTGAATTTCATAACTTTGGAACTTGGCACGTCAACTGTATCCAGAAATGTCAACACCAATAGTCTGCTTAGCACTTGACCCAATTTATAATAACTAACAGTAATGTAAAAGAAGGAATCTAAACCTAAAGCTTGGGTGGTTAAATCTGACCCACACAATAACAGAGCAGTTTTATTGAGCTTTCTTTGGCTTTCAATGGGAGGCTGCTCATGTTTCCATCTCCCTACGGGATTATGGGAAATGTAGGCCTATTGTCAGTGCATGGGCTCGCATTTCCAGTGAGTGAAAGAATGATGTCAGGGCATTTGTGTTTTCTTCCTTTTGGAGTTAGTGCCTTATACTGTCACCTGAATGCTGTATGAGGAAGTGTGTGTCCTGACTCCACAGACCTGTCTTCAGCCCACGTCCTGTTTTTTACACAGTCACACCTGGGTCTCACAACTCCTAAACCTTTTCACATGTGACCTACTTTAACAGAATAACTTTTATTGTATTAAAACTAGTTACTCAAATCCTATTGTCTCTTTTTTGCCTTTTTGTGTTTATTTTTTATTGACAGGACAGTGCAACAGGAAATAAGGGAGAGGTGCATTTTAAGCTCCTATTGTCTTTTAAGGGAGATCAAAGCATATTTTTAGAACAAAACTTGGCTAGAGTTATGGCTAGTACATGGCTCGCTGGCTAACGAAGACCATATCCTTAACTAGGCCTGTATACCGGCGAAAACGGCCCCATACGTCTGATACAACTGTCACCAACAGGCACCTTAATCAGACATTGTGTGATTTCTAAGGGTTTTAATATTGTTAACAAGCAATTAAGAGGCCTCGCCCCCAAACCATGGCAAATATGGGAAGGGTCTATTTGACTTTTTTTGTCTGGATGTTTGTGAAGAATGTTTTTGCCAAATTTGGAAAATTCCCTAAAACTACATTCTTCTTTCAGTCTATAGGGGGTGCTATAGAGGTAACTGCCATCATATTAGTCAGATGTGTTCAGGGCTGGGGGGTAATTAGGTATTTCAGGTTTGAGC
>JAVQKC010173610.1:0-13036 GCA_036025475.1 Philypnodon macrostomus
ATTAATTAATTACTAATTAATTATTAAGTACCCAAATCGATACAGTTCTGCGTCTTTATGGTATGCACCTGTGTGCAAATGTTGAAACTGATCCGGCAATTAGTTTTTGAGTTATCGCGATCACAGCTAGGATCTGCGGACGAACACCGAAGTGATTCCATAATAAGGCCGTTTCGCCGATATAATAATTATTATTTATTTGAATATTCTTTCCTACCAAATAAACATCTGCTTCCTTCAATTCAAAATTTTATGTAGCCTGCTCAATTTGGGTTGAACCATTTTCTTAATTTTTTGTTTTTTTTACAAGAAATAGTTTTGGAGTCAACGCCATGACTGAATGAGTAAATAAAGATTCCTTCAGCTCCTTATTGTGTGTCTTGGTGATTTTATTTAATGCTGATTTAGTAATACTAAATTTCCTGTTAACCAGTTTAATATTACACAATATTTGTTTAATTTAATATATATCATCTGGACATTCTCTGCATAATATTTTCCAATTCTCCCTGACAGCATATGGCCGCCATCTCATCCCATGTTATATTCTTGCATCTTGAAGTCTATTTCCTTTTGTTCTTGCTGGTTGGTTTTCCATGAAGTTTTCAGATTAAACTTCTCGTTGCATGACCCTCTTCAGATGAAACCGTAACCATGCTTCACGCTCCACCTCTGCCTCTGAGGACGGCGGCCCGGACCAGGGCGTTGAACCGTGGGTCTAACATCAGCGCGGGGCCCCGACATTGACAATAGCATCCCGGTACCAGGCTGTCTTTGTCTAAACGGACCAGCGATCGTCATGATAAGTGCAGAATGAGTCCGCGTTTTCATAATTACAGGTGGACCGTGGATGATCTGACCAAGATTCAGGGGCAGTGAAGGAGAGAAATGACAGGGAGAATGCTTTAACAAACCTTTTTGGGGATTTTTGGTAAAGTTGTATAGTTTGGTAGTTTTACTTAACTTCTGAGTCGGACTCAAACTTTCTAGCTTTCCCATTGGTCAAAGTGACAATGGAGGTGGATTGTAAAAAGATTGCAAGTAGAGCTCCAAAAGGCAGTTAACTGATACATGTTTGATAAGTAGCCAATCAAAATTGTAGGATGATTACCTTTAAAAATCTGCACAGATTTTCATTTTCGCTCTTTTTGAAGCACTGTTTACAATCTGGTTTCAATCCACCAGGGCAAAATTAAAATTGTACTTTTGCCATGAGTGTACATTGTATTATAAATTGCCCATGAATGAATGGGTGAGACATTAAGATGTAATTGTGGCTCTATTGAGGATCAAAATATGAAAACGGTATATTATTTCATATTGAAGAAATGAATTCACTCTTCTCTCTGAAAAATATAGACTCCTTTCTATTTCCCACAATCCTTTGCTCATGATCCATTTGACCTCTGACCTATCTGTTTAAAAGAAGACTTCTAAGAGCCTACTTTACTTTTATAATCAGATTAATACTGGGTTTAATCTTATTTTCATGAAATTAATTTAAATGATTGACTCATGAAATAGTGGGATGTTAACAGAGAATGGAGATGGTATTAGCATAAAACCAGATCTGATTTATGTGAAGTTTAAAACTCTTAAAAAGAGAATGAGAATTTAACACACAGAATACTTTGAAGTTCCTGTCTCTGAGATAAGCTTGAGAATCTATTTCAGATAAAAACACTGACTAAATTAGAGTAGCTTTTTTCATAGTTCTGTCCACACCGTAACAAATGAATGAAAATTCAGATTTAGGCAAAGTCTAGTCCTTGTTTTGCCTCAAAGGGTTATTAACTATTTATTTATTAATCTACTTATTTGGTTTCCTGATTCTGATTGAGTTCTTAGAGGATGGTACTTGGGAAGTCGGTTATATTGTCAGGTGGTACTTGGTATAAGGGTTTGAGAACCACTGAGTGAATGAATGTTTTCTCCAGTCGAATTATGGAAAATAGCTTTTTTGCTCTGCCAGTTCTGCTCTTCAATCTGATGAAATGATTTCCTTTACGCTAGTTTTTTTTGTTGGTTGGCTATCACATCTCCTTCTCCATCGTTGATCTTGTCACTTTCACCTGTTGCTTAGATACAATCCCACTTCACGTCTGTCTGAAACAGGCTTCACCTCGGTGTGTCTCTGGAGAAATAACCAGGAGCTGAAAATAGGCAGCTAAACAATGTCAAGACCGTCCACTTTCATTTACATCAGGATCTCTCTGCAAAACAAATTACAATTGTCTCATGTCGTTTCCAATAAGTGGCTTTATTTTTTATGGAACAATGCTGTAATTGATGATGAGACAAGTCAGCGTTTTGAGTATTGTAAAAAAAGGTGTGTATTATATGGTTTGAATTTAAATCTCTTATCTCTTACACATTTATGTATTAGCTATGAGAAATGCATAATTGCCAAACTTTTATTGTGAAAGGATTGCGAATTGAATCGACTAAAGACGTATCCACCTTTTTAAGACCCTAAAATTTAATACATGAATTAATAAAAAAAAAAAAATAATAAATAAAATGAAATGAAATTTAATAATAAATAAAAAAAATGGAATAGCACCCTATACAAATCTGTCTACAAAGCTTTATTTTTTGTAATTGCTAATTTAGTGTAAATATATATTTTAGATTTTTTTAAATCGGGCAAATTACAGAATTTCCAAAAAACAAACTATAAAATTTTTTTTTAAAAAAAGCAATCTAAATTTCCAAATCTCACTTTTTCACAACATAAAGCTATAACATACAGAGGAAGGTAAAGTACTAAAGTAATACTGTTACTTCAATGTTACTCAAATAAAAGTCAAACATATTTATGAAGCTACTCTTTAAAGTACAATTCATCCATAAAAGTCACTCCAGTAAATGTAACTGAGTAAATGTAACTCATTATTTCCCACCGCTGGCTTCACAAGGGCCGATCATCTCCTCTACATTATATTTAGATGAACACAAGCTCTTGGCAGACCTGAGCTAATTACCTGTCCCTGAGTCTCTTGTGGTTTGGTGGTGAGCAGTGATAAAAGAGTCATCTCACAGATTTACGGCTCTTGTGTGGAGACAGTGGAGACCCCATTGGCTGGTGTTCAATCAGGACTCATTCAGCTGAGACACAGTTAAAGGACAGGGGAAGGTCTCTGACAACAACAGCGCTCAGCCTTGACTTTGTCCATCACACGTCAACGTTTACGAGATTTAAGTTAACCGCAGCCAAGGCGCACACATGGAGTCATTTTTAACAAGACGGTGAACTACTTCAACCTCAAAAGAGAGGGAAGGTTGTAGATAAAATGAAGGTTAAATGTTTGGATATTCTTGAAGTTTGCACTAGTCCCACATGCACAACTGAACCAGCTTAAGAGCGCTTTTCATTCTGATCAAGCCAGACTCACAGTTTAAAAAGGCATTGTAGTAAGCTCATTTTACACACTGAGCCTGAACTGACTTTTGTTTTGTTTGATGGCTCATGGTCCTATTTTGGGATTGGACGTGAAAATCCTAGTGTTTTCAATAATTGGGGCGTCAGTGGTGCAGTGCATCGGTGTTTTCGAGTCCCAGTCCATGCACACGCTGTTGTGTCCCTGGGCAAGACACTTATTGCCTAGGAATGAATGTGGCCAGGTCGCCATTGTAAATGAGAATTGGTTCTCAATTGGCTTACCTGGTTAAATAAAGAATAAAATAAAAAATTCAAATACAAATAAAAATAATAAACAGAATAATACGTTAATTTAATGTTAGTTAGTTTCATGTTAATGTTGCATTAGTGAAGAGTTCAGTTCAGTGGGCTGTCAGCAATTCCATTCAGACACTATAGAAAAAGTGGCAAAACAATGATGTAACATGAAAATAAATACATCAATCATAAATAAATAATACATATACATAATAAATACATGATATATATGATAAAATGATAAATAATATCCAGTAATTTTGATCATTGAGCCTGGATGTTTGTCCAATGAGTTTCTTTCTTGCAGGGCTGTCATAGGTGAAGAGCAAACCAAACCAAAATCTGTTGATGATTATACTGTATCTACTATGATACATGATATCTATGATATAAGTGAATAAAAAACTTACTGTGTTTTTTCTGTGTAGGTCTACAGAGTAAGGCTAGCTGAATTGTAGCCACAGTGAGAGGCAGTGTTGACGGATCATTCTAAACTCAGTCTCATTAGAACACATCTGCTGAATCAGGACAGAAGTGATTTACAGCACGATTCATTTAGAAAAATCATGAGCCCAGCAAAACACTACTGTACCACTCAGAGCAGAGAGAGAGACCAGCGAGAGAGACCAGAGACCAGAGAGAGCAGAGACCAGCGAGAGAGACCAGAGACCACAGAGAGAGACCAGAGACCAGAGAGAGAGAGAGCAGAAACCAGCGAGAGAGACCATAGACCAGAGAGAGAGGCCAGAGAGAGAGACCAGAGAGAGAGACCAGAGAGAGAGAGACCAGAGAGAGAGCCCAGAGAGAGAGACCAGAGAGCGAGAGACCAGAGAGAGAGGCCAGAGACCAGAGAGAGAGACCAGAGACCCGAGCGAGAGACCAGAGACCCGAGAGAGAGGCCAGAGAGAGAGACCAGAGAGGTTTGAACAACATGTACTAATGTGAATCAGACCTGTTTATAAATGTGACTCATACAAATCAGATTGAATAAAACTACAAACTAATATCTTCATCCATGATGTTGAGGACCAGATTGAAGCTATAATACCTAAAAGTGTTGACTAAAAATGCTGGATTAATAATAACAATTCAAATTTCTAAACTAAATCTCTACGTGCATGTTCTACAGCAAAAAGTTTTTCGGTGTTCACATTAAGTTTGACATTACTTTACTTGTGCTATCTTTTTAAAGCAGTTCCTGGCTTGGCTCTGTCTAACTTCCAGGATTCTTCCACATGTCTGCCTACACACCGCAGACAGTATGTTAACTAAATGTGTTCTTGTCTGGTTCAGGGCTCTCATTTCTCTGCACTTTTCTCCACATGGTGACCTTTTGAAGTGGCGTGTTTCTCTGAACAAAAGCCAGGATTAAACCAAGCCTCAGAGTACGCTGTTAAAAATCCATCAAAGCTTTTTCTCACCTGGATCTGAGATGCCTGCCTCAAATCCTCAGTAAACTCCAGCTCACAGTACGGTTAGGCCTATACATCACGTGGAGGGGACACAGGCATGGGGCAAAAGAGGCTATAAGTGAGATTAAGGCATATACACTTTATTGTCTCCATAGAGAAAGTTGTCCTCTGCATTTGACCCATCATTCACTGTCACTGGGGCAACCAGTCACGGGCAGTGGGCGACAGCGGAGCAGCGCTTAGGGACCCTTCTCCAGATCTTGAGCCAGGATACTGGTCAGGATGTAACTAGCTGGAGGATTTGCCTTTATTTATATCGGTGAAACAGGTTTCAGCAATATTATGGAATCACATCAGTCCACGTCCGCAGATCCTAGCTGAGAACACGATAACTCAAAAAACAATTGCCGGATCACTTTCAAATTTTACACACATGGTACATATCATAAAGATGCCAATCTGGAGTGAGTTTGGTACTTCATTGATTAATTAATGACCTAAAGCTGTGAACGCAATAACTCAAAAATTCTTTGCCAGATCTTTTTATATTTTTTAGACAGACGTCGAACTGGATTGAGTTTGGTACTTCTACGATTAATGACAATTATTAATTAACTCGTTAATTCCCAGACACGCTTTAATTGAGCCATCAATCCTGCTGAAAACAAAATTGCATCTGGACTGGTGTTTATTTAATGTACATAGGCAAATTACAGTTGAATTATGGCTTACAATGGTCCTGGTTTAGTCTAATATAAGTCCAAAACGTTAGAGGTCGTACTTGGAGTGAAAACCAAACGACTGCACTAATAGACAGTTTTTTATAGCTTAAATCTGAATATATCAATGGTTCATTAATTCTCTGACTGTATTCAGACCAGAAAAGTCTTAAAAGTTTTAAAGCCAATGTGTGTATCAATGTGATTGAAGTTTTAATGTATGTCGTAGGGTCAAACAAGGTTGTATCCACTCAGTACAGTACTTTATATCATAATATTAAATCCCTTAATATCTCAAATAAACAATTAGTATATATCTTTTCTATTTGGGTTCCTCACACAAAAATAAATCCCTTGCAAATGCAGATGATATAACAGTTATAGTTATATTAACAATTTCACTATCATTCTAATTTGATATGGAAAAGCCACAGGGGCTATGCTTAAAATTAACTATTCAAACTAAGGATGAAATAAAAATCCTCAGGTTATTAATTAGTAATGACTGTGCTAATAGAAATTGGGATAAAGTGTGATGAAATTCTAAAACTATAGAACTACAAAAATGGGGTAACAAGGAACCCAGTTACAAATTAAGATTAAATATATTAAAATCTTATATGAGGAACAAAAAGAGAATTGTTGTTTAAAAATATGAACCTGCGGGGATGGATGCAATTGACTTGGGGCTGAAACTAATAATTGCTTTTTTCAAAACACTGCAAGGGGTGCCCTGTGGGTAGGGGAACTCGGGCAATGCGGGGAAAAACTGTGAAAAACACAGAAAGGACCTGAGTATAAAGTGCTGTATGGGGATTTGACAAAAAAAAAAATATATATCATATTGATTAGAACGGTCGACCATATAAAATTATTTAAAAGTTCATTGACATTGTGTATTTGTAATGTATAAAAACATATATAGTAATAAATATTAAGATATATGAATAAACTTGTGGATGAAAGTATCCGGGATATCAGATGGCTAATCCCGGTCAACAGACTGCCAGTAAGAGATCTGTTCCCATGATGAGACCCAAGAACATCTGTTTCAGATCACAACAAATATGGACTCAACTTCAAGGATTCAGACTCTTTTTTTATTTTAGATTTCTGTTTAGTTATGTGCAGATTACTACATGAATCCTTTCCACCCAAACAACTACAACAATTTCAACTCATCATTACAATAACTACTGTTCAAATCTGGAGGACACATTATTAATCAAACCTTTATCGACCGCTCCACCACAGTTAAACAAATCATCACTGAACTCAAAAGAAGAAAAACAATAAAAATGACTTAAAAATATTGATTGTGTATTATAATTGTCATTTTGATAATTTTTGTAATATAAATGTAAATAAAGTCTATATAAAAACTGCAACACAGAGAAGATATGCACACTTCACTCAGAAAGACCATTTTCCATAAATGCCCAAAACACCTTACACACATTTAGTTAACTTAAGACAAATTTGTACAAAATAATTCAAACTTTTGTTGGTTTTTGAGTGGGCTTCAAAATACCTTGACTTTTAACTGACTTTCCCCTCCCTGAAGTCAGCGTCTTTGAAAACCAAACAGCAGAGAAACTCTGGCAAAACTTCATTAAGCTAATCGCTAATTACCACATTCACCTGTTCGAAAAAGCCATATAATAATAATAATTATAAAAAACAATAATAATGTTAAGAGGAAAGCCTATCTGAGGGAAGCGGCTGCAAAAGTCTTCATGAAACGTAATTTTTCATGAATAAATTAGGTGTTCACGCATTTAATGAGGACAGGAGCCAAATGTGTGGGTTTAAAAACACAGATATGAAAAATAAAAATGTATAATGTTTATAATTGAGTAGCGAGTAATCAGCTGAAATGAAACTTAAACCACAAGTAGACCTGTGCTTAATTAGACTTCCTCATTAGAATGATGTCTATGGGTGAAGTATTTTCAAACAAACATGAACTGTATTAATGAGTCTATCCACTACAGAGTCAAGAGCACTAGAAATGAAGAGATACTGGAAAAACACAGACAACAACTAAACATTTTCAGCAAGTTGTGAAATTTTCAAACTGAGGATTTAACTCACACTATAAAAGTTTGGGGCCTAGAGCACGGCTAATTTCTCTCCGTAACATTTAACTCTTAAAAATCAAGTGCAATGGTGATTAGCTTTTTGGTTAAATGGTTCTAATAAGTGGAGGATTAGCAGTCCAAATCCAGCTCCAACCTGTGCATATTATTATCGTGTCCTTGGGCAAGATACTTAAGACACATTGCCTATGTATGAATGAATGTATGAATATTATTATTATTTATTTGTGCTAATTTATTTCTGAACATTAAACATAACCATAGTAATCACTTGCCCTTGGTTCACAAGGTACTTAAACTCCAGTCACAATATGCTTAATCTGGTATTTCTGTGTTCAGTTGTAGTGAAATTAATTTAATGTAGGATAACCTAAGCAGTGACTGTGTTATGTTGACACTGTGAATTTAATATATGTGTATCTGAAATGATTTGATAGACCTAAAGTTTTGTGTTTGAGACATGACTTTTGACCCACAGCCATACAGTAGGTGGCGCTGTGTGGAGCTGTCATGTGTAATCTCCAGTCCTCATTGATTTCCTGTTTCCTCAGTGACCGGTGCACGGTGAGTTATGAAGCCCATTTGCAGCAGTGTGGTTGACTGGAGTGTGGTGTGGGGCTCAGACTAAACCTGAATTATCCACA
Organism: Philypnodon macrostomus; assembly: GCA_036025475.1. Classification (NCBI taxonomy): domain Eukaryota; kingdom Metazoa; phylum Chordata; class Actinopteri; order Gobiiformes; family Eleotridae; genus Philypnodon; species Philypnodon macrostomus. The sequence continues at coordinate 8,554 of JAVQKC010173610.1, forward strand.
CTGTGAGTTGGACTGTTATAAATGTCTGGTCAGAGGAAGAGGAGAGCCTTAGATCAACAGACCAGAGCAGAACAAAGCTGTCAGTGAGCATGGGACAAGATATCTGAATACAGATCTGGCTGCTCAGTTATTTATTTTATAGATTACAATCAGTGGCATGTTGTGATGAGTTTTCCAGTGCAAGTTTTACTACTGGTTCAGAACTTGTTTATTCCTGTTTCAGAACTGTTAAATCCAGGTTTAGGTCTGATAATGCATTGGTTTTATATACCCAACTCAAAGGCACTTTACATAGCATTATTCATTCACTCACACCTTCTCACCCAGTGGTGGTAAGCTACTACATAGGCAATGTGGGTTAAGTGCCTTGTCTACAGACACAAAAACAGCATATGCTCGGGCAGGGATTCAAACCGACTACCCTCATCTGAATTAGTCCTTGGTAAGACCTGGTTTATTTGTGGATCAAACCTTGTTTACACAGTGTCCCTGGTCTAGACCTTGTTTAGTCCTGATGTAGTTATGTTTTATTCTCTGGTTAGACCTGGTTTAGTCCTGATGTAGTTATGTTTTGTTTTCTGGTTAGACCTGGTTTAGTTCTGATGTAGTTATGTTTTATTCTCTGGTTAGACATGGTTTAGTCCTGATGTAGTTATGTTTCATTCTCTGGTTAGACCTTGTTTAGTCCTGATGTAGTTATGTTTTATTCTCTGGTTAGACCTGGTTTAGTCCTGATGTAGTTATGTTTCATTCTCTGGTTAGACCTTGTTTAGTCCTGATGTAGTTATGTTTTATTCTCTGGTTAGACCTTGTTTAGTCCTGATGTAGTTATGTTTTATTCTCTGGTTAGACCTTGTTTAGTCCTGATGTAGTTATATTTTGTTTTCTGGTTAGACCTGGTTTAGTCCTGATGTAGTTATGTTTTGTTCTCTGGTTAGACCTGGTTTAGTCCTGATGTAGTTATATTTTGTTTTCTGGTTAGACCTGGTTTAGTTATGGACTTCCCAATGGGCCCCTTCACTGCCTGATGGCAAATGCATTTGTCAACAAACAAAAACTAATTTAACTATAAGATGCCAAGAATGTTTACGAATTTCTTGAGCCTGTAATTAATTGTGCGTAAAATACAAGAGCAAAATGATGCCACTCTACTCCAGTTATCAGATCGTGTCCATTACTCAAAGTTAAAATAGCTGTATCTTTAATCAACTTAATGGACGAACACTGACTGAAATATTGTGTTCCTGCTATAATAGTTCTGGAATTATTATTTACTAACTGCTATGCCAACATTTGTATGTGCTTCTCTTTTTGTGTTAGATTTTTTTCCTCAGTTTAAAATATTCAATGGTTTAGCTGCATGCCCCCTGGAGTGGCACCCTTCTAAAAATAGCCCTCTCTTCTTTTATGAGCCAGGCCTGTGTTAAAACCTCATTGATGATTAAGGGCGTCTGGTGGTATTTGAATTTTAAAGTGGTATTTGATGTTAATGTACTGTATACAGATTATACAGTGGAAATGGGTCAACGTCGCACCGCCTTTCTCATGCCAGAAACAGGCTGGATTCCCCCTTATGTCTCTGTTGAGTAGTAATGTGCTAAATGTAACTTTTGGAATAAATTGTTCTTCTCAGAGCATTTTTAATCCACAGTTTTATTTTTACTCAGGTCATAGTTTAAGGTACAATACTCTTCCTTGAGTAATTAATTGGACGACTATGTTTAATTTTAGTATTATTATTTTGACATTACTCTCACTTCAGTACAAACAGCACAGTGCAGAGGCATTGGCAGCTCAGACAATCTTTCGCTCTATGTTTTGGTAAGAATAAAGACTTTCCCAAATTGAACAATGTCATCCTTCAAACATAGATAGAACAAACATTAGCACAGAGAGGAGCTCATTTGCAAGTAGCATATTTCCATTCTACAAGGTTTGTGAGTCCAGACCAAAGACAGTCTCAGACGGAAAGTGCCATCTCTAGATCTCTGGGTTCACACATGGAAAGTCTACTTGTAAGTCTTCTTTCTTGTGCATACTGTATTCCAGGAAAGTTGTTTTAAAATATAATAGCATATAGACCCTTTATGTATTTGGAAAAAAATCGGTAAGCATATATATGTCCCCATATCACAGTATGAATAAACAGGCTGGTTTTAGCAACTGACTCCATCTCAGCTACAAGTAAGTGATGTCAGAGCCTGGTTAGAAAAAGTCAGCATTAGATTTTAAGCTCAGCTCTAAACTTCAATTCAATGTCACGTTTTTTTGTATTTCCACTTGGTAACTTTGTTGAAATGTACCTTTTGATGAGCAGTTTACATTGTAGTTGTGGGTGAGTGGCGGTATGTGTAAATATTAGAACTAATGACTTAATTAAGGTTGTTTCAATATCACAGTTATGTTTTTCTTTCATTACGTATTTGTTACGTAAAGGTCACATAAAACAAAGAGCTCATTTAAAAAAATCCTACAATGAGACCCACATTCAATCTAAACTTGAATGAAGCGTGCTAATTGTGAGCTGCAGTGATGCTTTTATCTTATTGGCTGGTTTTCTGTTTGCTTTTATGAATCAAATATGCATGCTATCAGCCATGGACCAAGATGAAAACATATCCTTAGTCCACTGAGGGGCTTTTTCAGTGCGTGAAATGATATGCAACATCGTGTTTGTGAAGCTTTCTCTGGGACGTGATGGAAACTGCTGCATACTGATGGCATTTTTACTCAAGGACAAGAGGAAATTGCATTTGATTATATTTTCTGATCATGAAAATAAACAATACGAGTCACTAGATACTTTAACATATTTAAGAAAGCTGCGATGAACTTTATTAGGTAGACTTTGTACCTGTGAAGTGGCTTGTGTGTGGTCTTCTGCTGCTGTAGCCTGCATATTTGTTGAGATGATCTTCTGCAGACCTCAATTTTACGAGTGGTTATCTAAAGCCCCAGTCACAATGGCCCTTATGAACTGCTGCGAATGCTCCACAAACAATCTTTTGACCATTTCCTGTGGCAGGCCATTTGGAATGGTAACCCTGGCACCAACAACCACACCATGTTCACTAAAATATCCAATATTCTTTTTCATTCTGGTTACTGGCTTGATCTCACAAGTAAATTGGTCTACCTAACAGTGGCCTGCAGTGGCAGCAGACAGAGTGGTCTTACCAGTAGTAGATTCAGCTTGCATTATAGTATCCATAGTCTGCAGAGACCCAATGTGCTGAATACTGATGTGATTTTGATTCAAGGACAAGTGTAAACGCTGGTGTGGCTGAAATTGAAGTGTTTTAATCTGAATTGATGGAGTGAGAGGCAGGTACCGGAGCCTTTAGGGACATTTCCAGTACGCCTTCAGCTTCTGTTTACTTTCAGGGTTGGTGTTTTGCATAGAAAAAGAGAACAAGAGATTGGATGTTCAAATTACTCAGGAGTGGTGGTTCCCTCCGGTGACCGTACTTCTTATGGGACGGGTTATAGATTGTTTTTACATAACAAATGGAAAACGAGATGACAGCGAGGTGAGGAAATGTGTGATAAAACATTGGAGAGAATGCTAATGGAGAGAATATGTTTGAGCACAGATGAGAGGTTTGTCAAAATAATGGTTGAAAAGAAAATATAGAAGAATAATGTTAAACATAAAGATCATAAAAAGAGCCTGATTACTAAAAACTATAGAGCTCCTTTGGTTCAAACAAATTAATGGAAGTCGGTGCAGGACATTCTTCAAACCCAGATCCCATATATTAGTATTTTGCCACACCATATAAACATATTTTCTTATCCTGAATGGGGTTGCGGAGCCAGCAACCAGCTGCCAGAGATCCCCAGACTTCCTACTCCCCAGACACTTCCCCTGTCGATCTTACAGAGGAATCCCTGCCCTTCAAGTTAATGTCAGATTAGAAATGGGCTCTGAGCAAGAAACAAGCTAGTTCTGAAGCTGACAATATAAAGTATAAAGTGACCAGTTAATCCTGACCTGGAGAGCCTGGCTTAAGATCTAGAGAAGGGTCCCTCGGTGCTGGGTCCCATGAATTGAAGGAATGGGTGAAATGCAGAGGACAAATTTCCGTACAGGAAAAAAGTTAATCTTGTCATAAAATGTTCGTCTTCTGTTCAAGACAAAATAAATACAAGTCAACTTTAAAATGTAAATTTTTTTTTGATGTTATGGGCTGCAGTGGTGCAGTAGGTAGGTGCTCGCCCTTCAACCAGAGGGTCAGTGGTTCGAGTCCCTGTCCAAGCACACGCTGTTGTTGTGTCCCTGGGCAAGACACTTAACCCACATTGCCTATGAATGAATGAATGAATGAATAAATGAATGTGGTGATGGTTGGAGGGGCTGTAGACGCAGACTGGCAGCCACCCCCTCTGTCAGTGTGTCCCAGGGCAGCTGTGGCTACACAAGTAGCTTACCACCACCGGGTGTGACTGTGGAGTGAATGAATAATGTAATGTAAAGCGTCTT
>JAVQKC010173641.1:0-15933 GCA_036025475.1 Philypnodon macrostomus
GGTTTAGACCTGGTTTAGACCTGGTTTAGTCCTGGTTTAGATCTGGTTTAGACCTGGTTTAGTCCTGGTTTAGTCTTGGTTTAGACCTGGTTTAGACCTGGTTTAGACCTGGTTTGATCCTTGATCCTGACTACAAAGATTGTTTGTTTCTGGATTTCTTGTCCCTGGTCTAACATACTGATATAGCTGCTCTTCGTAATGATGTCTTAATGACCTCCATTATCATCAGCATAGGTCTGTGTTTTACAGTGATATCCACTGCTACAGCAATGACTAGCTTGACACTTGCTGTCTCATCTGGATGCAGTGACATGCAGGGTTGTTGAAAGGCCTTTTGGGAGAAAACAAGAAAAAATCATTAACTCAAGGAGAAGTGGATGTTAAGAGTTGAGAAATTGACCTCTGAAATATATCGATGATCACAGACTCATCAAATACAGCTGGCCAGGACTATTCAAGGTCTCACACGGTCATTTAGGAACTGATTAAGGTGTTTGTCACTCTTGCAGCATAATTAAAAAATAAGGGTATATTAGAGATTGTCTGTGGGCCCGACCTGAGCAGTGAATCCCCATCCCCTTGTATAGCTGGGAATCATATCGTTCTGATACAGTACGCAATACATAATACCGATACTATGGTAATCGATATATTGCACATATGATATATCACTGTTTTTAAAGGCTCTATAACAGCAGGCTAGTTCAATGAATGAATAATCTTACAGTTCATTTAATAATTACAATGGTGAATACTTCAACTGTATCTCACAAACGAGGCTATTTTCTCTAAATAAGATACAAAATGTAAGTATAGCCACATTGTATTTTTGGGAACTTTACACAATATGATTAATTTCAATATATTGATACAGCAGCCTGCAATAATAATACAATAAAATCACCAATATATTGGAATATCAATATTTCACACCCCTATCTCCTTTCTAAAAGGCTCTTGGTCTAAGCACCATACAGTCACTGTACAATAATGGCAATGCTATGAACACATGATGTAAGGTTCAGAATGGCCCACAGTGGTGCAGTGGGTAGGTGCAGGGGGTAGGTGCTCACCCTTCAACCAGAGGGTCGGTGGTTCGAGTCCCCGTCCAACCACACGCTGTTGTTGTATCCCTGGGCAAGACACTTAACCCACATTGCCAATGAATGAATGTGGTGGTGGTTGGAGGGGCTGTAGGCGCAGACTGGCAGCTCTGTCAGTGTGCCCCAGGGCAGCTGTGGCTACACAAGTAGCTTTCCACCACTGGGTGTGACTGTGGAGTGAATGAATAATGTAAAGAGTCATTGAGTCTTGAGAAAAGCACTGTATAAAGCTAATGCATTATTATTATTATTATTATTATTATTAATAAATATTTCCCAATGTGTGTCACAATCAAGAAAGGCTTGTTCTAAGCCAGGAACATGACACAACAAAATCAAAAAGGTCAGTCCAGTCCAGCCATTGGGAGACCTGCCTCCGTGCCATTGGGCCAATCAGAGTCAAATCAGTGCAACTCTTCAGCCAAATTATAATCAGTCATCTGTGTTATTCTGTGGTGGATAGTCAGTCCTGGTTGGTAGACCTTTCTAGGTAAAAATCATGACTATTTTTATTCCATGCCACATACATACAAATATAATTCCTTTAGAATTCAAAAGGAGGGTGGAAGATAAAAATTGATATGGCGCCCATGTGTGAAAAAGGAGATTCAGCGATGTAATGTGAGGTGGAGGTATGGAGTAGGGCTGAGAGCTGGGGCCCTCTCCTGAGCACTTTGAAGTGTGCCATTTGAGGACGTAGAAGCAGAGAAGAAACCAAGATGAAAAGATGTGGCATAAAACAAAGATTGTTGCTTTACACAACAATGGAATTCTGGGTCGAATATTGTGACTTTATCATTCTATCAGTAAGTGTGAACTAAAGATTCACCCAATACATAATAATGAGCTTGCTGATATTATGTGTTACTGTTTAGCTTGGTTGGTAGAGCTGCTGTGTATATAGGGAGCTCAAAATCTGAGTTTGTTTGCTGAATGTCACATATTTTTGTTATGATTTTTTTAATGTTTTTTTTCCTTGACCACAGCGTTAAACTCATGTAGGGGAAGTTCTGCTCTGGCCCGAAAACTGGAGAATGAAGAGTATGAGTAGACTGGAATGAGAACATCAAAACACAAAATTTAATCTATCAAACTAATGCTATCTGGTTGGTTTGGGCAAGTTAGCATCTTTCTCGCAGAGGTATCAATAGCAACAGTTTTTATATTATATCTTCGTGGGCCTATTGCTCTTCAAGATACAGTATATACAAAGACACAGATACAGATACAGTATATACAAAGATACAGATACAAGAAAATATACAGTATATACAAAGACACAGATACAGATAAATATACAGTATATACAAAGATACAGATAAAGATACAGTATATACAAAGATACAGATACAGATAAAGATACAGTATATACAAAGATACAGATACAGATACAGTATATACAAAGATACAGTTTATACAAAAACAATGCAAAAACTTTTGGACTTCCATTTTGTTGTTTTGCGTCATTCGGGACTGCAGATGAGTTCTGAGAGCTATAATCTGGTACAAGGCATATTTTCTCTGTGATTAATGCTGATGTACATGGTCCCTGACAAATAAACTAAATGAATTAATTCTTCTGGTGTTTCAGCTGTCAACTCTCAGTGTTCATTTTTAATCGTCCTTTTAATCCAATACCAACACAAACTACCATTAAGATGTTGATGCTACACTTTCACCATTTAATCCCCAGTCACTGATTATAATAAAATTCAGTATCTGACGTCTACATGATGCGTATACTTTCTGTCAGATCTTAATTTCTCCTAAATCCCCGGGGACCATGCTGGCTCACAGATGTACAATGAAATTCATTACGCTCGCTTCAAGGCAGAGAAGGCTTGTTCAGTTTCCAGTTCATTTTTTGAACCCTTTAGCTACATTTGCATAATCTTGTAAGCACTAGACTCCCGGACAGGAAGTTCCACGTGTTTTTCTCACGAATGGCAGACTCCAGTAATAAAAGCTGGACCTATTTGTGGAGATAATACAGACATCTTTGTTAAGTATCGAGCAGAGGAAGGGCCGTCCTTATGAGACCACTCCACTCAAGGGTCAATTATATGGAAGCTAAATGCTGTACTGTACATTGAATTAATTGTGTGAGTTTTTTTTAGATTAATTATAGACCCTTGCTAGATTGTTATGATGGTGGATTCTTTCTGTGCCGTGTTCAAAGTGATCATTCTACCGTATTTTCCGGACTATAAGTCGCGTTTTTTTTCATAGTTTGGCCGGGGGTGCGCCTTATACTCTGGAGCGACTTATGTGTGAAATTATTAACACATTATTACCAGTATTTCATTTCACATGTTATTTTCACACTAAACCACAAGAGGGCGCTCTATTTCCCCCAAAAATGCGACTTATACTCCAGTGCGACTTATAGTCCAGAAAATACGATAATAACTTTGATACATGGAGTCCGATATGTATTCACTATATGGTGGTAAGCTTCTTCTCTCTGTAGCTACAGTCACCCTTAGGCAGACTGATATTGATTTAAAAAATATATATATTTAATCTTTATTTAACCAGGTAAGTCTCATTTGCAATGTCAACCTGGACATATACATGTGGCAGCCATACCACACCGCCTCTCTAACCAACACCAAGAAGAGACCAGTGACACTAACATAGACACATTGGTTCAGGCAGGTACCATTATAGGCACAGATGCACTGGGGCAGACCAACAGGGATGTGGCAACCATACCACACCGCCTCTCTAACCAATGCCAAGAAGAGACCAATGACACTAACATAGACACATTGGTTCAGGCAGGTACCATTATAGGCACAGATGCACTGGGGCAGACCAACAGGGATGTGGCAGCTATACCACACTTATAGACCGCCCTAAAACAAACCAATCCCCGTAGCACTTCAGATGGGAGACTGGCCCAAGTACACATCAGCAGTGTGAGCTGGGTAGCGCTGGAATAAAACCACCAACCTTCCAAGTTGTGCTGATGTCGCCCCTATTTGTGCACGTGAAGCTACTCCTAATACAGCTAAGAGTATATATATTTGTTGGTGCTTTGTCTGGGTGCCATTAGTTAAAAAGTGGATCCTGCTGAAATCAGCCAACAGCCAACAACTGCAGGTGGTAACTTTATTGTGTTCCTCTGAAGCAGGCTTTAACTTTGAATGAGGATCCACTTAAAATAGTTGAAACAGATGCTGAGCCTATGGAGTCAAATCCATATAAATGAAGATGTACATTTGTGCCTAGAACACTCCTGCTGAAGCAAAATATCAAATGGAGCACTGAAAAGTTTGATTATTTTTGTTCATCACTGAAGCATAAAGGACCTTATATGCCGTCTGGAGTTTTCTACCATGTTATAAAGTATGTAAGTTGTATTTTGTTTCTTTGATTCTTTGAGAAATCCTTTATGCTGAATCACTGATCTTCTCAGGAGCTGAAAAAATCTTCAACCCAACAGGGCTTCTACTTTCCATTGTTTGCCTGATTCCTAGGGAATAGGAGGGTCTTAAAGGAGTAGCCTGTAAGTGTGCTTTAGATTGACTGCCAGACCCTGTTCTATGATGTAATGTATAAGTCATCTGTCGTCTGTAGAGGCCAGGGGGAGGGACTAAAGTAAAATTTGAATACTATTGGTCAAAGTGATAACCCACAAACTCTCAAACATTGATGTTGCTGTAGAGGCCAGGGGGAGGGACTAAAGTAAAACTCAAATACTATTGGTCAAAGTTTTAACCCACAAACTCTCAAACTTTGATGTTGCTGTGGAGGCCAGGGGGAGGGACTAAAGTAAAACTCAAATACTATTGGTCAAAGTTATAACCCACAAACTCTCAAACTTTGATGTTGCTGTAGAGGCCAGGGGGAACATGCTAAAAAAGACCTAATATGGCTCCTTTAAATCTCTGATGTTTATAGATATATGTTTTATAGTCTAATTCAGCATGTACTGTTCCACCTGGTGTTGCTCAGAGCACCTAATGCACCGTATTGTATAGGAACAAAGGGAGCTGCGGCCTGTTTGATTTTCTCTGTAATAAATGGGCCCAAACTTCACAGAATGCAGCCAGTTAATTAGTGGTGTTTAAAAGCAGAGGTTTCATCAGTGAATGACATCCATAGCCTTTTCACTTCAGAGCAGCTTTGTGCACCTCTCGTACTGAACGTGTTTGTTCTTCTCCGCCATTTTGTTTTACCAACCAAATACCACCTGATGTTGCCAAGGCGACTGATGCCTGAAAAGAGCAAATGAGGGAGTAAAAAAGGGTAAGACGGAGCAGGGAATGACAGAGGAAGGACACTACCAAAGGGCTTTCACTGGAACGGAGGAGGCAGGAACATTCTTCTGAAACAATCAAAGAACACATGATTTACAGGTTGATTTCATTTGTTTTTATTTGAACAGAAAATAAAATAACATAATATAGATGTAATAACAAATTCTCTTATTAACATAAACACATCTCTCAAACAGCAGCAAACATAATAGTGTTAGTCTATATCAGTGTAATGTAAACACACTTATATATAGGCATATGGTCATCGAATAGACAAAATACATTTTGTATTAAATAATAGGCGTGCATACACCCATGCACACAGACGCATGCATGTGTGTATGCATACCACCATTACACAAAGGAAGACTTTACTAATAAAAACTATGAATGGTCTCATCAACAGTTATTACATATCAGGCGTGCATACACCCATGCATACACCCATGAAGCTTAACTTATATTAACTCTATTATGACCTAGCAACAGTTCTTTCATATTTTCTGTGAATACACTCCTGCATACTAATACATGCATGTGCATGTGTACATTCTAATAGTGATCTTGGCAACAGTTATTACATATTAAGCTTGCAAACAGCCATGCATACCAAAGCATGCATGTGCGCATGCATTTCCCAATGAAGCACAAGATGAAGCTTTACTTATATTTTGCTCTTTATGTGCTGCGAGTGAAACCAAGTCAAGTGTTGATTCACAGCAAGGTCCAGTGTTTGATTAACAGACTCTACAAGGTATTTCTGTGTGAAATCGCATGTTCTCTCTGTGTCTAAACGGGTTTCCTCTGCTGACCTCACACATGCACAATAGTCTCCGGTTATATCATGAACTAACCAGAATCCTGGTTTCTGGCTTATGGTCCGGGCAGGTCACCCCAGAGGAACTAATGGATGGGTCACATGGGCAGAATTTCCCTACAGCTACTATAGCGCCTTGCAGGACAGGACAGGAGCGCTCTGATTGGTTCATACTTTCCTTATTTATCGAGAATAATGTTTGGTGTTTTATTAAAACTATAACTTATTTCTATTTGAAAGTATGAAAAGCCAACTGCAGACTGCTGCGTGTTGTATTTTTACTCTACTTCCTGGTTTTATTCTGATTTTGATTATAGATCAGAAGATGGTACAGTTGTCTCTCTGTAGTGGAGCTGATCTGGTGTTCGTGCACTCAACCCAAACAAAAGAATCAAGAGGTTACAAAAAGAAGAGAAGAAAAATGTAAACAATGTTGAAGGGCCTTTCAAAAAAGACTTTATGAAATGCATGGCAATCTTCAATGTTATTTCTTTGAATGGGTGAATCTGAAGGCACCTATTACCATTGTATGTGCTGTAATTACCCACACACAGTTGTGGGCCATAATTTTGATTTAATGTTGTAATTGCTTCTGGATCTGGTGTCATTGTAAGTTCACTGTGTGTGGGAGGCTACTTTTGTGTTTCTGCAGATGATGGTTCACTGCCGATGCGTTTAGGGACTGTAGGACATTATGGTCCAACTGTTCTGATGAGATGATGTTCAAAAGAGAGAGCTGGCGAAATGGTTCTGTTTTCATTTTGTTTTGAAGTATCAGAGCCCAAAGGGAACACTTTTTGTTTGTTCTTCCAGTTGAGTCCGGGTTGAGTCCAGGTTTAGTCTTGATTTAGACTTGGTTTAGTCCTAGATTAGACTTCTTTTACTACTGGTTTAATTGCGGTTCAGAGTTGGTTATTGACCTATAGTTTAGTTTATAACTGGTTTAGATTTTATTTAGACTTAGTTTAAACAGGCTTCATAATGCAATGGGTTTTTTTATAGTGCTTTTCTCAAGACTCAAAGGCAAATTCTGCGCTTTCAGCCCCTCCGACCACCACCAAATACCAATCACGCAACCACTTTTATTCATCGGCAATGTGGGTTAAGTGTCTTGCCCATGGACACAACGACAGTATACGCTCGGGCGGGGGATTCGAACCTACCTCCTGCGCCACTGCCGCCCCGCTTTAGATTCATTTATTTGTCTAAAATAATGTCCATACAGTGGCCATACATTTAAGATTGTTCAGCTGTGTCTACTTCATTTTCACCGCCCCAGAAACAGAAGGAGCCTTTTTTGTTTATAGCTGAGTTTTCCTATCACAGCCTAACGTTATTCCCAATAATAACTCACCTATTAGCTACAGTGCACATGCTCAGACCACACTGGAGCACAGCCATATTTAACAGCTGGGTCATTTAAGCACAATCTTAATATTATGTTTTTTACCTCAACTACACGGTCGTATTGTAAGTGCTGCTGTGACCTTTGGGTATAAAGAAAATACACTTTTATTGTTAGAGTTGTTATAAGGGTGCAAACGCATGTCCAGATAGTTGTGATAAATGACTCTTTCGTCCAGAACAGGCAGGCCATGGTAGAACAAGCTGTACTAATTGGAAACGGTTGGTAGTTCAATTTCTGCATTAACAAGTTCATACTACTGTGTGTTCTTGGGCAAGACTCTCTACCTACGACACGAATGGGATTCGTTTCGGGGTGGTCGGAGAAGTCGTGGACATGGTATGGCCGCCCTGTCTCGGTCAGTCTGCCCCAGGACAGCTGTGGCAACAAAGGACTGTGGAGTAGCCTAAATGAATAAGGGACTCTAAGGTACTGAATGAATGTGAAAGTGAATACAATTATTTTATGTGTATGCTCTGTCTCAGCTCTGTGACTACCCCTGAATATGATTTTACTTTAGTCCCTCCCCTGGCCTCTACGACAGCACCATCATCAGATCAGACTTTGTGGGTTAGCATTTTGACCAATAGTAGTGGAGTCTCTCCTACTTTACATCACAGAACACATTCAGTTTTTGACAGACTACACCTTTAAGGGCCAGAGTTGACTCTATAAGCTGCCATCCCCCTAATGGAAGTCTGAACTGAACTATATGGTTTTGCCTTTGGTTTAGTTTTAGATCCAGTCTTCAGTTAATCCGTGCTTTGCTCTTAAAATGTAGATAGTGTTGACTTTGATAACTTCTGTGTTTAGCTCTAGTTCATAACCTTATTTAGAGCATATTTATACTGCCAGCTCCCCCTTATACAGCAGCTGCTTCAGGCTGTACACTTGAATTGGCGCTATGAGCAGTTCGATCTGGGGCGCCCGGGTAATTGCTCACAAACATAACATAACTTGACAACACATAAAAAATTCAGTGTGTCTTTTGTTATTTCAATAAAACTGCACAGTCTTCCGTCGTGGCTGTGAGTGAAAACTTTTTGTAGGTCATCATTATAAAGCGATGTGGCTCAGGTTACAGAATGGGGAGAAAGCCACTAAATACAACTATAAACATTAGCGGTAGGTTAAGATAAAAAAAACAAAACATTGAGAATCACACACTGGTGGTGGTAAGCTACCTTTTTTGCCACAGTTGCCCTGAGGCAGACTGGGGATGTGGCTGCCATACCACAAACCTACAACACCAAAAGGACAACCACAATTAATCTAACACATTCTTCTTGTGCGTCTTCGGAGGTATCGTCTGGGATGCCTGTGTTACATGTGATATAACAAGGGAACATTCAGTGTTGTTCAGACCCTTGACGATGAATGCTGAACTGGTGGGTGAAATGTCTTGCCCGGGGACACAAGGGCAGTGCGAACCAGGCAGATATAGAACCAGCAACCTTCAGTGGACGACCCGCTGTAATTTCTAAGCCACCGCTGCCCTTTTCTGACTTACTCACGACTTGCTTTTTCAAGAAATGTGAGTGCGGATTGTGACTTGTCCAAGGGCACAACAGCAGTATGAACAGAGATCAAACCATCAACCTTTTTGGTCAGTGGGCAACTCTCTCTTCCTCTTCTTCCCCATTTGTGGCAGATAAAATGTACCAATGTTGAAATTGTAAAAAAAAAACACCTGGATATAGCCAAAAACCAAAATCCTTAACAAAACACAGAATAAACCATCTCCATTGGTTTTCATTGACACAACAAGCTCACCTCTGACTAACACAGAGAGACCTGTGGCAGCTGGTAAAGCAGTCATGTAAGACTAATGGCCACAACCAAGAAATGAGTCACGCCGTTAACATGTTGAAAAATTCTGCCCCTTGAGAACTGGGAGAAAGCCACAGCTGACATGACTATCTGAAGAATCTCCAAACACTGTGGAGAACTCAATGCATGTACAAGACTATAGGTGCGGTGTAAGGGTGGTAAGAGAGGGAGCAGTCTGGAAAGGCAGAATACATTTAGCTAGAAACAGTCAATGTGGACGCATCCAAGCAAGTGGAATACAGATTTCGCATCAAAAAAGCAATAAGGTTTGGGACGTGCGTAATATTATGGTGTACCGGCTGTATACCGGCTGTATACCGGCGTGGAGAGAATCTGGTATGTGAGAAACAGAATCAACACAATTTCCCAGGACAAATGGCTGGAGAAGCAGCTTTTGGTAAACCATTGGCAGGATACATGAAAAATGAATGTTATAGGCAAATGATTCTTTTCCGTTCTCCTAAGGAAAGACATCCAGTCCATTGTGGTGAGGCAGAATTAATTTCTAACCACATATGGCTTTTTATTACTGCAAGAAATATAGATTGCCTAGTATCTGTTTGTCTACTCGATACCAAATCTGGACATCTGGACAACAAGAAATTAGCAGCAGGTTCCAGAGGAGAATTGCTATATGGAGCGTGCCCCTACGGACTGAAGCTAAAGTCTCATATGTATTAAGTTAAACTAGTGAAGACCGACAATCACAAGACTTTTTACTGCCCCAACTGTCACACTAACACATTGATAGTGGGTAAAGTGTTTTGCCCAAGGACATAAGGGCTGCATGAATTGGTTGAAGTTGTTGGAATTGAACCACCAATCTTTGGGGAACATGCTCTGCAACCCAAGCCACTCTGAAGCTGAATAAATCCTTAGCAAAGAACAACCCAATACTGCAAGTCATTTCTACATTTAATTGGTTGGAGTGGGAGTCAAACTACCAACCTTTCAATAAGAGCTTCTATAAGAGCCTCTAAGGGTGAATGGGTGGTTAACAAAGGTTTGCTAAGGATAACCATTTATTACCTTAGCAGCATTTTATAACACAAAAAGTACTGTATATATTGGTTGGGAATTGAACTACCACCCTTTCAATTAATCCTCCTGCTCTACCACCCAATCCACAGGAAGTACTAAAGGTAAATACATTGTTTTCTAAGGATATGCACCAAAAGTAATTTCTACATTACCTTGGCAGCAATTTATAACACAAATAAAGAGTATGAATTGGTTGGGAATTGAACTACCACCCTCTCAATTAATGCTCCTGCTCTGCCACCCGATTGACCGGAGCCTCTACAGGTAAATAAATGGTTAACAAAGGTTTTCTAAGGATAGCCCTATGCGCCAGAAGCCATTCACAAGGCTGCATTATAACCTATAGAGAGCCTGAGTGTGGCCTGTATTTAAGATTTGTTTACAGACTCAGCGTTTGACTGACTATTTCATGACACCGCGGAGTCCCAATGCTGCTCATTAGCCGTGCTGGGGGCATACTAATGTGGCTCACTCACTCGTATTATCAGTCACGCATTAACCTTTAACATGCGATCAGGCTGGAACAAATATACAAAAGGCCGCACAAATCCACTAATGACACTGAAGTGAATATATGTCTGAATAATGCAGTATATATGGGGCCGTATAGAAGATAGCTTTACAAACACTAATCTAATGGAGGAATATTAGCACTGAGCCCAGTTATTTGCTCCAATGTATTTTAATTACTACAAATTAACAACGTGAAGTAGAGCTAATAAAGTGGTACCATTAAGGCCTAGCTTTACGGATCTCTACGGATCTCTGTTGTTTCTTGTATTCTGCACTCATCAGTGATAACTGCAGGGTGGGGTGCGTGATCTGGGAAGATGGTGGACTCATGCCACAGTGCATTCATTTAAGCTCTGCTCGTCACCATTTTTATTGACGGCGCAAGTGTTCATATTAATAAAATAATCAGGAAAATCAATAGCATTAAAATGAATATTGGATTGTCATTTGATCTTGTTTGAAACTAATTTGACCAAACAGCATAATCCTTCTGGGAACATTTTTATGACATTGATTTGTAGCACATTATATGCTAAATCAAGGCGGTTATTAGCTGGTTCTTCAGCCAAACCTTCTCTTTTAATAGGCGGCATACCAGATCAAAAATGTACGCAACTCTTGCAGGTGATCCCTAAATTGTGATACTCAAATTACACTTAAGAAACAATGCCAGTCTGTGGTTGTTGCGCTCCCAATGGGTTTATATAGGGTTTTGGGAGAATTCTGGACAGCACTATATGACTGCTTCAGTGATAAATAGATCTTCCGTTTCTCAGGAGAGCCAAAACCCCAAGAACATTAAAAGTTTGGTTTGATAATAAAAGCTATATATTATCTAAGCTTGAGCCATTTCTATAATCAAAGCTACGATCTCAGTAGAAAAGTTAGTTTTAGTGATTAATCTTTGGTATTGTGGTAATATCAGTGCAGAGAAAGCCATTGTAAGCATACATGCTAAAATATAGAGGTCGTGTTGCCTAATTCAACAATGGCTGAAGTGCGTTTTGTACCAAGTGGTCTGTTCAAACAGCCCTCACTCTGCCACTCTGCAGCTCATAACAGGCTCTGGACCTAATTATGCCCTACAACAATGAGATGTTACCCCTGGGATTAGGCTGTGAAGGTACAAAACACTGCCTATAACTTATTGAAGACAGACCAACACTTTGTCTTGAACTCAAAAGGACTCAAAAGCTTATGCTAGTTTGCTGTGGGGGGCACAATTTGAATGTAAAATTTTCATTAACCAGTTTGAATATTGCAATGTTGATATTTTTGAGATATTGTGATGCAAGTTCAATACTAAGGCCCTGTCCACACAGAGGCGAGTTGATCCGCTAAGGTATTTTATCATTTAGCCGTTACGTCCGCATGGAGCTGGCGTTTTGGGAGCCCGACAACGATCATTTTTTAAACCGGGTCCCAGAGTTAGAATATTTCAAAACGTTGGTTCTGTGTTTCTGTGTTTACAAGACTCCTCTTTTCTGAAACAATATATCGTTGTGGCTCCTCGTTCTTATAACCCTCTGCACTCGGACAATAACAACAAACATGGAGCTGCCCAATGTTTTCGCAGAAGTGTCACAGCGCCACCACCGGGCCCGGCATACACACTACACTGGACTAAGCCTTAGAATTGCTTCCAAATCAAAACATAAGACAAGGCCAGAGTAGAACTAAATCAAGGAAATCATGACACATTTTCATTCATAATGTTATATTATAAAGTTCAATTATTGTTCTATGTTGATTGCCTTGGTCTCTCCTGCTATAGTAAGTAGCTTGGTATACCAGACCTGCAATAAGGGGTCTGGTCCCTTACTCATAGTGAATAATTTCTCATTGTTTATGTGGACGGACCAATCAGGAGCCCTCTACGAGCCACATGGTCTGATAGGTACAAACTTTACTAATGTGTCTTCCTTCTTGACAACATGGCTGACCAGGCTATATAGTGTGACATATGTCTACTCATGCTTTAAATTCACAGTGAGCAGTTTGAAATGATGTGCCATTAAACATTGACTTTTTGAGGCAAAAATCAAACGTCTGAGTGACCTTTGTGTGAGTGCTGTTTTGAAGGTTGTCCGTCCAGACTGCAGACACTCAGAGACACATATACATAATGAGAGCACTCAGTGGATGCAACCAAGTCAAGCTTCTTTTTACCGAGTACTTTGGACAGAGCAAAAGCCAAAAACATTAAGAATTCAATAATAGATTTTTAGTGGAACCTGGACTGAAATATATTGGATGATTACCATATTTATTTTCATTTCCCTAGGTCATTTTTCTCGACTGGTCAGCTATAACGGTCTGGCACTGTTCGCACTTGTAAAATATGATCTAATATGTTGATTGAATTTGATTCATTTTAGTGGGTCTTGGGTAACAATCTTTATATAATAAAAAAAATAAATAAACAAATCTAACATTTTGATTTGGGGAGGCATTAGGAGAAGCCTAACCCTCAAGTTGGTAACTTTATTCCCGCCCAGTTCACATACTGCCATTTTGTCCTTGGGCAAGACACATTATACTCTTGTTGCCTCTGCGTGATTGTGTTACTGTGATCGTCCTGGTTTGATGGTAGTCAGAGACGACCTATAGTGAATGATAAAGAGCCATTAGAATAACTTGGACTTGGACCTGACTTTTCTCTTCTGTGTTGTCAATGCTGTCTTTGTTTGATTTATCACGTCTGGCGTTTTAAGCAGTATATGAATTACTTTTACTGTATACTAACTTCATGTTGCTGTTTTTGTCACTGGCCTTTAGCTTGTCCAGGGACTACAGTTGAAAACAGCTGTATGGCTAAAGCTGGCCCCTTTACAGAAATGTCTATTAATGTGCACTGTCCCTGTTAAATAAACAAATCAAATCAAATAGACACAGAGTAGAAACTGAACAGTATGGTTAGAAAGTGGTTTCCTCACAGCCTGGGTTCAGTGGCCATGCTGTGTGGAGGCTGTATGTTCTCTCTGTGCCTGTGTAGGTTGTCTCCAGGTACTCCTACCACTAATACATACAGGTTCTCCATTGGGGCCAGGACTGCCCTGTATACATATATTTAGGTTATATGTAATTTACATTTAATGTCTAACACTGCAAACGTGTATGGAGTTAATATTTCATATTTCCTAACCCTATATAATGTGATAGTGTAACACTGTAAAGGCAATGGCTCATGGGGATCCTAATAAACAAACAAAGCTCAGTCCAATGGTATTCTGATAGTTTTTGTTTGTGATGATGGTACGGGAGAAATAATATCCTCATGTTTTCACAACCTAAGCAGAAGTCCATTCTAAAGGTGAAGAGTGGATTATACAGTAGTGTATATGTGGCATTTGTCTTGAAGGACCCATAGGACCACAGTGTCACCAGTCACTGCCCAGATTATCTCCACTTCAGCCCCAGCTCTCCTCCTCCCTCCCCCCTGTACCTTCTCCTGGAGGCACCCGTCACACCAGCCTGCCTCTGCATCTCATTTCCCAGCGCCACTGCACTGATGAATAGTTTCATGAATATCTCAGGCGTGAGATATGAAGGTAGCCATAGCCCACCCATCGACCTTGTAAATAAAGCCTGCTCTGTGCTGGTGAATGGGAGTCATAAAAACATCCTGCTGCTGGGGAAGGCACAGTGAAGAACCAAGGCTTTGGTTGTAAAGACTTTCTCAACATATTTCACCTTGAGGAAAAGTATTACTAAAGGTTGGCACAAGCTAATTTCATGTCGTGTTTCAGATATGCCAGATCATAGCCTGAATGAATGAACTGATGTTTCCTTGAGGTCTCTACAGCAGAGCCCCTAACCCTGTTCTTCGCATCATCTCTGTGCCTGCATCTGCTCATAATGTATTCCAAAGTACAGTCGCTCAAAAGTCACACACGGATACTCAACCATAGACAAGCTGGGTATAGTGTGTTGCCCAATGACACTAAGGCAATAAATACTGGTTGAGGACCGCCAACCTTCTGGTAATTGAAAGATCTGCCCTGCAACTGGTTCAAGTGGGTAAAAGCATTTTCATTATTAAAATGTAATAGTATTTAATATGGATATTTTTATCTATTCTATTGGCAAAAATAAAAAATAACATTCAAGAACATAGACTGAACTCTCAAACACAGAGAAGAAAAGGAATAGTAGAGGAGTACAGCTGCCGTATGAAGACCGTACACAGACCAGAGCTGGCGTACATGGGGCAGACTGAAATCATTTGGTCTGTTATTAAGCTCAATCAATCATACACAAGGCCTTCACACACATCTCCTGTCTCAGTGTATTAATGAAATCAGTCTAACTAGAAATATGTGCATTCAACTCCCATGGACTATTTCACATTGATACAATTAAAAAAAACTCAAAATACAATCTCAGTGTGGATTCAAGCTGACTGAAGCTTCGAAGTCTCGAAATGTGAGCTGAATGCACATCATTAAGTTGGACTGATCTACTGAAGTGTCCCTGGTTCGTGTGCTGCGTAGTGACAGAATCTCAGAGTTAAATCGTAGCGGTCGGAAATAAACAAATCAATGACGTTAACAGGTTCATTTAGCAGTTAGCAGGATTAGCACCAACAGGGATTGCACATGCTAACATACACCACATGCTAACATACACCACATGCTAACATACACCACATGCTAACAGGTACCGGGTCTACAGAAGTGAACGGCTCATATCAAATTAAAAATATTATACCACTAATATTTTGAATATTGTTGAATTTCTCATCTTGGGGTTGTCCGAGTTGCCCCGATATTCTGAGTATTATTTTATATTCAGAGTCCAACAAAAAAAAAACAAAATAGATATGAACCAGGCATTTAAAAAAATGCAAAATATTATAACAAAAAATAAAAATAAAAAATCTCCCGTTGAAGCTTTAATGACCGCGGGCCCCCCGGCGCCCCCCCCCCCCCCCCCAGTCCCCCCCGGTCCCCTCCTGTC
>JAVQKC010173715.1:0-16480 GCA_036025475.1 Philypnodon macrostomus
TCACATTATTTAAGTTATGATGAACTTATATTTTATAAGTAAGTTAACTAAAAAATTATTATGTAATCAGTTTCCTTATAAATTTTAAGTTCACTGAACTTATTCGGGTTTACAGTGTAATTTACATTTTTCAAAAGCCCCGCAACCCCAGACATTAATTAGGGTTAAGGCTAACAGGTTTGAAAAGGATTCCAGAAGTTTCATAGCAATAAACAAACTCCACGGTCTGTCTGTTCAGAGCATTAAAACACATCTTTTAGCATTTATAGAGACAGGAATACTAAACGGATCTATTGTGGAGTCTCCTGAGATAGTGGAGTGAGTAATTAGATGGTTATTTGTGACTGGAGCAGTGTTTTTGTATGACTTGTACAAGCTCCCTTTCGAGGCTGGCTCACGTATCACATAACGCACCAAACACGCAAATAAAGATCATAGAACAAACGTGATGAGATTATCAACAGGACTGACTGAGGAGGATCTTAACTTTATTATTCATGTCGACAGGCTGGTTTAGTCCTCTGTAATCCAGGTTTAGTCCTGGGTCTAGTCCTGGGTCTAGTCCTGGTTTAGTCCTGGGTCTAGTCCTGGTTTAGTCCTGGGTCTACTCCTGGGTCTAGTCCTGGTTTAGTCCTGGTTTAGTCCTTGTTTAGTCCTGGGTCTAGTCCTGGATCAGTCCTGAGTCTATTCGTGTTTTAGTCCTGGGTCTAGTCCTGGGTCTAGTCCTGGTTTAGTCCTGGTTTAGTCCTTGTTTAGTCCTGGGTCTAGTCCTGGTTCAGTCCTGAGTCTATTCGTGTTTTAGTCCTGGGTCTAGTCCTGTGTCTAGTTCTGGTTTAGTCCTGGTTTAGTCCTGGATCTAGTCCTGAGTCTAGTCCTGGATTAGTCCTGGGTCTAGTCCTTGTTTAGTCCTGGGTCTAGTCCTGGGTCTAGTCCTGGTTTAGTCCTAAGTCTAGTCCTGGTTTAGTCCTGGGTCTAGTCCTGGTTTAGTCCTAAGTCTAGTCCTGGTTTAGTCCTGGGTCTAGTCCTGGTTTAGTCCTGGGTCTAGTCCTGGGTCTAGTCCTGGTTTAGTCCTAAGTCTAGTCCTGGTTTAGTCATGGGTCTAGTCCTGGTTTAGGCCTGAGTCTGGTCCTGGTTTAGTCCTGGGTCTAGTCCTGGTTTAGTCCTGTGTCTGGTTTAGTCCTGGGTATAGTCCTGGTTTAGTCCTGGATTAGTCCTGGGTCTAGTCCTGGTCTAGTCCTGGTTTAGTCCTGGTTTATAACTATAATTATATTATGGTTATAACGTAAGAATTAAACAATAGTAACTGTATTTATAACTCAGTGGTGTTTATTAATGTTGAAGTAATGCTCTGTAACTCATCACTTAACCGGTTACTAAAGCTTAACTACTACTTAATTCATGCTTAATAGTGTGAGCTATTCTAAAGTGTTAACATTTAGAGTTTTTTTTTTTTTATTTTTGTTTTATTTCTGGAACAGTAGAAAATAAATATGAATTTTAAATAATGTAACATCATGTCTGGCGGAGTGGCTGTGAAAACAAAATGGCAGAATTATTGTTGAAAACACAGCCGCGGTTGTCATCCAGCAGCTCAAGCAAACAATAACAGTCTTTGAAGGTTATAATGCACCGATAAACTGCACCCTGGACTGATCATATAAAAGTAAATATACACGCTTGTGGGAGAGATAAAAGTTTACAGGCTTTAAAGTGGAACATAAGATGGAGTATAATTCAGCATGAAGAGAATGACATGAGGTACTTGTAAAAAAAGCTGAGTTTTTGTGTAGTCACGAGAAATGGATTATCATATCCAATTCATTTACAGAATCTGCAGATAAATATAGTGAAGAAAAGGCTGCTTTGTAACACTGGGGGGTGGGAACCCGCTGTGGAAAGATGTGGTGATTTACTGGGATTTGATGCAACACTGGAGGCACACAACAGAATTTCTCTTATTACATTCAATTCAATTCTGATAAAGGACTCCTTACTATGAGTCACACTGGCATGGTTTCAGAGATGCTGGATCCAAATTAGTAGAATGACCGACAAGCACAGAACACAACATTTGGTGATAGCATTGTAATTAAGAAGAGTGACCGGTAAAAGGGACAAAAGGTGCCCTGTCAAACACTAGGACAGTACTACAATATAAAGGTGTCAGCATTAAACAAATTGTGTAAAATATAGTTGTTTTTACCCACGCCAAGAGGTAATGTTTTCGATCGCGTTTGTGTGTGTGTGAGTGTGTGCGTGTGTGTCAGTTAGCAACTTTACAGAAAAACTACTGAACGGATTTGGATGACATTTTCAGGGAAAGTCAGGACACAAGAAACACCTGGTGAGATGTTGGGACTGATCTGGATCCCAGATATTTCCAAAGAATTTCTCCTTCACTTGAATGGGACCGGCATCTGAGGCTGAAAACAGATTTGTTAACTTATCTCTGGCGCCATCTCGTGGATATTTACATTTTGATTATAATACGGCCGAGGGCAGAAACTTGAAACTACTTTTTGCTCATTTGACGTTCCGATGCTTCCTATATCTTGTGCAGGTGCAAGTTTTATTAGGCTTTTTGTGTTAATTTAATGATTTTGTCATTTTTCTAGAGGGGTGGTCAGTCCCACAGAAGGTTCTATTTAGAACCATTTACCGAGAACAAATAGGGGATATTAGTTACCTTGGCAGTTTATCTGATGCTGGTTCATTGTTTCAGAGTCTTATCAAGATGACTCAAAATGTCATGACCAACATTTTATAGACATTTTGACAATAGTGGAAAACAAATAACAGTATTAGTTTTCTTGTGGCTCACGGAGATATTAGAGATATCCTATTACCACAAACACTGCAACTTCAGCCACAAGGGAGTTGCATAGAACACATTAAATAATTGGGAGTGAGATACACTGTAAAAGCTTTTAAATCCTATACTACGAGATTTAAGTTGAATAAATGCTCCACAGCTGTGTGTCAAAACAGCAGAAGTTTAAAAAGTTCACACTTCTACATAACAGAAGGACCTAGCAAAGGCAAAGGTTTGTGATGCTTACAGAATCTCCATTTCATACAATTGCAAACAATATATAAAGGCAATAAAAATGAGATCTATATGAGAAGATGGTGTATCTGATTTAGACTTGCATGGGTATATTGAACTCAGCACATACTGGATTCGATCTGGAATAGAGGCACATAGTCAAACATACTCTACACACCTGCAGTTATCTCATATACTACATCAATAATTCCTTGATAGTTCACCTTGGCTTTTAACACCACCCTGATTGATAACACCTGACAGGACCACAGAACAAAAGCCAGAGCCTGCATTATTCATTGCATATAGTATGAGACAATATAGATGGTGCACATGTACAGTGATGATAGTTTGCTGTGAAGAACCAACCACAAAGAGTTGACAGAAGCGGAGGTGTGACTTCGCATTTGATGAAAACGCTACATGTACATCTTTCTGGTGGCAGGTTTGTCATGAAAAACAACCAAATAGAATACAATAGAAGCACTCTACATTAGCCTAAGGACATAATATTACAATCATTTAGCATTCTTTGATACAAGGCAAGCTTTGTTCGGCCAAAGATTTCCCCATTTAACTGCTACTGTGTTGATTCTGTTTTGGCTATTCAAGAAGCTATATAAACAAAGAAAGTTTTATCAGTGTTCACCTTAAAATTGTACCACAAAGTTATTAGTGCGTCCCAGTGTGCCTTTTTGATGCAACCCTCAACATTTCTCCAGGATTGGGGCTGGCACCACCTTTATCATTGGATTAAAGGTACTTATTTTGGTTTAAAACGAATGCAGAGTGTACCAAATTGAACTGTACAGTAAAAAATATGCCTTAAAACGATTTCAGAGTTTTACAGCATTGAGTCGTCTGTGTGGCTTAAGGCCAAATTTTCAGCAGTGACGGTGTAGGTATATTCTTGCCAATTTACATCTTTTGCTTTGTTATCTAGGAATAATACCAAATCAGACAATATTCAAGAAAATAAAGACTTATCCAACGCTAGACCTGTTCAAGAATAATGTTTATTTAATGCTAGCCTGCCATAGTGTTCTCCAGTGAATAGCAGTGGTTGAGGCTCAGGCTGAAGATGCTGTGCTGTGTGGCGGTTGAATGGTTGATAGAGTCGGGATTAGTCCTCATTCATTCACTGCTGCCTTCGGGCTGTTCCTCTGAGCCCTAGAATGGAGCCAACATTTGGTTAATCCTACCTCTATTACGGATTGGTGCCGCTTCTTCATCAAAACAAAAGGAGGCTGGGATAAAAAATAAATAAATCTAGACGTCAGTTAGACATGTAAAGAATATAGAGGCTTAGTTCAGTTTCATTTCTGATGTCCTTGGCCGACTTCATTTGTATGGGAGCCCAACATATAGTGCTTCTAACTCACATATAAAAACACAATTTGAATGTGTTTTGATCATCTCTACAGAGTGTTTGTTTCTAAAGATGACCATGACCTGACCTTTGCCCACACAGAAGTAGTGAAGCTATTAAAACTCTATGCACTGATTATGGACTTACCATACTAATAATGTTAATTCGCACAAGCAATTTGCCTGGGTGCTGTTAATTATAGAGTTCACTGTAGTATTTTATTGCACCAACACAAACTACAGATATATTCATTTAAGGTAATTAAACTTTAAGCCACATCATACTGATAATACTGTTGTCTCTCATATTTAAAACAATGCAGTGACTGGAAAAGAATCACGGCCAATTTCCACTCGCTCCGCTCCACCACGGAACAATGACAGTGTTTGCACACCCTCCGCAGAGCTACGCCTGGCGCCGATCTCCATCCGCCCTCCGCCCAAAATACAAGTCTATTTTTGCTGGACGCCGGAGCAAGACGGCGGCGTGTGTGGCGGAGTGCATGTAGTGGAAATCCAGCATCACTGTTCAGCGAAATAACATTTTATGTTTTGTTATTTTACAAATAAATGCCGTAATAGTTTGGACACACAACACAAGTCATTCTAGGCAATATAAGGCTATATAAATATTCATTTATTTTATTATACCACTCACATTCAAGATTAACATAAGCATTCTGATAATGAGTGCATATTAATCAAACCTTTTGGCATTTGTTATAAGGGACTACCTTATATGTTAATACATATATATCACATAAAATCACAGTAAATAACAGGCTACTAAATATTTACAACAGTTCTGACATAATTTCATGGCCTGGATTAAATTCACTTTGAACATTCAAAGTGTGCATGTGTGTAAGCTTTATTCTTTTAACAGGATGCTTAGCATGCATGTGTCATGGCAGCATATGCCAGGGTGCATGTGGCTTTATTATATATGCATTGTGTCCCTATCCTTATACCCCTGAGTTGATGTGGGACGGAGTGACTGTGTAATTGCACACAGTGGATGTGTATGCAGCTGCTGCAGCATCCAGGTATCAGGCTTCACAGCAGGTGTCTCTCAAGTTTGAATATTATGAAGCAGACACTGAAAAATAGCCCCCAGACACTGCACAATATACATTACACACTGGGCTCCTCTTTGAAACGGGAGCTGCTCTACGGTGTGTGATGGGAATGCATAGTGCTTATTAATTCTCGGGGCTATCTGAGAGGTAGCAGGAGTGTTTTGTGTCATATATACCTGCTCAGTGGTTTTAACCTGTGGGGAGAATATCCACGGCCGGGTGGTCCAACGCTTAAAGAGGATCACACTGTAGCCAGGAGCTTTCCAATTCTGTTACATTATGTCCGTTCCAGTGAAGGTGTCCTTGCATGAGTCACGCTAGTTCTAACTGCTTTATAGAAACGGACAGTGGCCACCTATGATCCTTCAAGTGGCCTCAAACACGGCACAAGGAAGACTTTTCTTGGACTGCAGCAATCTGTAACACATTATAGCAACTTAGAAGCTTTTCTGTCGAAGGCTCATCATGTTAGCGCTGATTAGATTCCATTGCTTTAGGGACCAGTAAGTGCACTTGAAATAGACAATTTTCATATGTGGTTAATTTCTGGAAAAGCTGACATTTAGAGATACAGAATGATGATTTTTATCTGCAACTGCAGATTGCATTAGACCAGTGCTGGGAAATTAAAATAGGAGATTAAAAAAGAACTGCCAACAGTATTGCAAAGTTAAATTCTGTCCTTGGAGGAATTATACACAACGTCTCTGAATAAAAGATATCGGGAAGACAATATGGAAGCCCACCCCCTGTATACTGTGAGCTAAATATACGGTCTCATTTTTCATCTCTGTGTTAAATTGTACTGTTCATATTTTGTGTATGTCCTTATTTCATTCACAACTGTAGGTAGCATACCTGTTGTATTGTCATATACACTCACAGTTTTATAATTTTGCCTTTGACAGTAAAATTGTTTAGTGTTGACTAGACATGGAGGGTTCCCATTGGACTCCAAAAGAGGGTGACGCTTTTAACCGAAACGTGACAGTAGGTCCAAACTGATCTTATTGTGGGACTAACGCTTTTACTATTCTATACAAAGATGTTAGTCTGGTCTCTCGTTTATTGCGTTCCATTTCAGGGGGCGGAGTTTACTGATGTATCGTAAACCGGTCAGAAACACCAGACATTACATTGTTAACACGGAAGTCACGTTAGCAAAGTCTGTATATGACACAAAAAATACGCCACTGCGGCTCATAAACTCGTAAATCCTGATTGGTCCGTCCACAAAAATGACAAGAAATGATTCGCTATTGGCCAACCACCTGACCCTCCGCTTTTGAAAAGTAGGTGGGGCTGTTATACCAGACTAATTCATCATTTTCTATAACCCTTTTATATTCAAGCATTGTAGCTCATGTGTATGGGAAAGGGTGTTTTACTGTTATTAACTGTTCTGAGTGCACCATTTGAACTCTTTGGACTGAAATAACAAATTACAATTAGGTGTGTTCTACCTTGTGTGTTGTCAGGAGGGTTGTTCTAAATAATGGGACATGACTGCAGAGTAACAGGGAGGCGTGCAGGTGAAGTCTCTGCACATGTACAACTAAACGCTGGCTGGGCCCCAAGTGAGAGCGGAAATGATATGACTACCAGCTTCAGACAGTGATGCAGACAGTGAGCGGCAGAATAAAAGGCACAGACAAAGAGAATAGCAGGCAGCACAGAGATGGCGGTGCCAGGCCCAACAGATGTTCCTATGGTTTGTGTTCGGAGCTGTGTCCCTCTGGCTACTGCTCAGTGTGTGTGGATGTGAGTCAGTGTTCGTACTCTGTCACTTCTGATTGTGTCGCATTAGCACCAGTGAAGTGTGAGGTTCGTATGGATCTGCACGGAGAGGTTTTCTGGCTTTCACCTGAAGATGTTTGGGTTAAAGTTGTAAATGGTCTTATATAATTGTTAGTGATGCGCAGATATATCGGCCCAACATCGGTATCGGCGTATATACAGATGGACGATGTTAATCTGTTCTTAAAGGATCATTTCTAATATTTAGGGTTAAAAAAGTCAGAGTAAGAAAAGAACAATGGAAAAATCTAAATTCAGGGTGTCAAAATAAGTACAATTAAAGCTGTTATTGTTATGTTGATTTCTTAGTTTAAAATATAGCTCACCAGAACTGTATTCTAGTGAGCTATATTTACAAGATATCAGAATTGGTATTGGCCAAGAAATGTCATATCGGTGCATCGGTATTAATAATAATAATAATAATAATAATAATAATAATAATAATAACAACAATAATAATAAGAAAAATAATGTGACACTTCCAGGAACTAAAATCAACACTAGCTGCGTTTCCTTTGACCATCAACATTGGAGTTTGTGAAAATAAATTCTCTTAATGGAAACTTGGGAAACTGGCATATTTTGCAAAATTTCAATACTGTTTTGCATCAGCCGAGTCACATCAACAACTGGATGTGACTGCGAGCGAAAACGATGAAGACGATGTCAGGAAGTAGTAACAGGAGGAGGGAGCGGCCTGTTTGGATACACGAGGAGTATTTTTTATATTTAATTTGCAACAGGAGTATTACCAACATATTAAAATCAAAACAATAAGTCCTGCCTCAAGTGGAGGAGTTCAAGTATCTCGGGGTCTTGTTCACGAGTGAGAGAATGATGGAGCGTGAGGTTGACAGGCGGATCGGTCTAGCCTCTGCAGTGACGCGGTTGTTGTATCGGTTTGTCGTGGTGAAGAAGGAGCTGAGCTGGAATGGGAAGCTCTCAATTTATCCGGTGAATCATTTCTACCCTCACCTATGTTCATGAGCTTTGGGTAATGACCGAAGCGGCCGAAATGAGTTTCCTCCGAAGGGTGGCCGAGCGCGCCCTTAAAGACAGGGCGAGAAGCTCGGTCACTCGGGAGGAGCTCAGAGTAGAGCCGATACTCCTTCACATCCAGAGTTATAATATAGGTTATAATAGAATACTGACTATTTTTTCACTTTCCAAACCTATACACATAAAAGACGGTGCAGTTGGTGCAGTACTGCTTATATGAACTAGTAAAACTCAATGAGGTTTAACTTCACATTACTGATTGCTGTATTGTTGTGTTTTATGGCCATTCCACATCAATACGGTCCAGAGGCTGAATGATCCCTGGCATAGTGAGAAACCCCACACACTATTCTTCAGAAAGCTTTTTTTTTTTCTTTTTCTAAAAGCATCCATCTGACATGCGCACTCACTTTTCACAGCAATTTGCCAGGTGTGTGGAGGTGTACCCACAATTTAAACCTCTCTATTCAGCCTCCTCTTCTTCCAGCTTCACACAAACATTTCTGTTGGAGTCCGGACAAAAACAGTGCAATACCGTAGATGCTTTAACAGAAAAATGAAAGTGGCGAGATGTTTATGAATGTATGATTCATCTGACCTTGTCCTCTCTGTGACAACACCACTTTCATTGTGGTATTTCTTAACATGTATAACACTCTCACCATTCAATTTAAGGAGTGTCAGATCCGCTGTAATGTTTGGTAATTAAAAAACATAATATAGCTCAGGGGGACCATATCCCCTATTTACTGCCCCAGCTTTAGGCTCCTTGTCCTATGTCCCAACAAATGTAAATAAAAACACCAATATGCCCAGGTTTTGTCTATGTCTCTATTGAAACTGGGAAAATTGTGTTGCTCAATGTATTCATTGTTTATTCATAAAATAATGATTACATTGTAAACTTCAGCTCTTGTGTCATATTTGTTATGTATAATAGCAATATAGAACATATCAGGATTATCTGAAATTCAAGTTTTTTTTTTTCTTGATCTAATCTGATCAATCAAAGAGAAATCCCTTATTAATTATGTATTACTGTAACTCAATGCTAGTTGTACAGTCTTGTTTATTATGAGTAAATTTGAAGTTATGCTAACCTATATATACAGTGTAGAACCTCATATACCTTCACTCACACATGTTTTGATTGTTTGTTGTTTTGACATTTTCATTGATATCCTACTACTGTACACAAACTTCTAAAAACAAAATATTGAACTGATTGAATCAGCTGTATGCCTTTGCCTTTCATTTATTTTTTAATGTTCTGTCTATATTGGTAGTCATCCTTTTTCATTTCTCACCACAAATCCAGACATAAATCTAAAAATAGCATGAATCATCTCTGAAATTATATACTTTGCTAATCTTTACTGTAGCCCTTAAAACCTGAATCTAAATGGAGTAATTGCCAGCAGACAGAGTTAGGGCCATCCTCTAAGAGCCCTGTTACAGATTGGTTTTCTCTGTGGAGCATCTGCGGAGCTGCTAATTGAAACATGATGTTTTCAGCAGCTGTGAGTGGCTCCAGTTTCTGTTTTCATTCTGGTAAATGACACGTGGCACTCTGGTTGCGTATTGAGTGTGCTAACAGGTAAACATGCTGCTAATGAGCATTCCACTCTCCATTGCTTTAATGAGCGTTGTAAAAAGACCACTCTGACACTTTGGTTTGCTCTGATAACATGTGTACAGTTTTTTTTCTAGTTTTGAAAACCAGCTTACTTTTTAATTGATGTAGCATATTGTGCTGAAAAATATGACATGAACAAATAGCATTGTTTGCCATGAATATCCATTCCACTGGTGTCCAGAAATGAAGCCATATCTGCTCTTTCCTTCTTGAAACGCAGCTGCTGTTGGGCTTCTAATTCACACAGTCTTAATCTGGTATTATTATGCTAATAATAAGCAATCAAAAACATTTCAGCGGTAAATTGAAAATCGAGAGTATTTAAATGGAAAACAATTGAATGGTGACAGCTTGCTGGTGCTGAGCTTGAGAAGGCACATGCTGATTCTTGTTTTGAGACATCTTTATCAGCATCCAAACCTCACATGCACAAGAGAACTTCCACAGTTGTAGTTGGACTGATAGCTAAAGACCATTACTTAAATCATACATGAATACATGACTGTCCACTCGTCAAACTCACAGCAAAAGTGACAGATGCTGTCTGATTTCAGTTTAAATATGATGTGGCTTTTCAGAGCTTGACAGTAACAGTAGATGGTTGTAGATGTTTCTTTTGGCTTCATTATGGTATCAATCAAGCACCTTTGTCTGGATGCATTTTATACACAAACTATTAAGTTTGTGTGTAGCCAGTCACAGTAAATGTCATTATTTATATTCGTATCGAGCATATCACACAACATACAGATGCTGTACACTATCCTCATCTTTAAAGATGGCAAGTGGCCTTTGTGGCTAATACTTACCACAGTGGTCTTTGAGCAAAAATGTAATTTACTCAAAATCAAATGAATCCTGGGGAATACAGTACATAGTAAAATGTGAGTTTCAATAAAAGATTCCAAAACTTAAGTTTGTCAGATGTACAGGCTGAGAGGCACAGGCTGCCAGCTCTCCAAACCTCAGTGCACACAAGAAAATTTAGACACAAAATATATTTATTCTGTTCTCAAGAAAAGAGTCAACTAAACCCCTCGTGCATGTTTCACATCTCTAGTTATCGACTCAAAGGCATGTAGGCGGAAATCAATTTTTACATTTTTCTATAAACCAAGATAAATTAAGCCATTTTCCTTAACTGCCAGCTTTGTTCCATCCTTGAAGTTAAATCAATCACAGGCAGTCTGTCTTTCCATTTGGACAAACTGGCCTCAACGAACAACACTGCAAACTGAGCCAGAGCTTGTAAGGTCACTGATATTATTAGCAACTCATTAACATTTGGTTACCATGGTGAGAAATGGCAACAGTTACGGCTGAATCAAGCAAGCCAAATGGCCAACAATGATGGCAAAGAATATGCACTGGAGCTCTGTAATAGACAGAAAAAAGTAATATTCATGCAAAATGTCTCCCAAACTATTTTATGAAGAAAACTCAAATTGATATATAAACAAAACAATTCAGTCATGTGACTTTTGACTTCAGAAGTGCACTTTCGAACAACATTGTTGAAGGGCAGGTAGGTTCTTTCAACCATTTCAGTGGGTGTGGGTTGGTCACATCTTTCTGTCTCTCATGATAATCCCAGACAGACTTGGTGATGTGATCAGATTTGTGGAGCTGAAGCAGGTGAAGATATTACTGACTAAGCCAAGGCAACAGGCTTGTGCCACAATGAACTAATATAAAGGTCAGTTGTGAACAATGGGCCTGAAGGTGGTATTGTATGCAGAAAACCATATACTTACCACACACCAATACCATCAAGAGGCATAAGACCGTAGACAATTATACATGTGTTTATGTTTGAATACTCTTTGTTCTACCAACAACTCTGTATGGCATTAACTCTGAAAAGACAAATTATACTTAGTCACTGCCTTCACCTCTGCATTTCCTGCCTCTTCTTCACAGCTCAACGACCCTAATCACTAGTGGTGGCTCATAGTTTTGTTAAAGAATTACAAACCTCTGCAAACCACTCCCCCAGATGTCCATTCACATGACTAGAGACAGGCGGTGGCGGTGGTACCAGCTAATTAAGAAAGTTCCACTATCCACAGTTTGTTGTTTTTGCCCACCCGGCTAAGGTAAAGCCATTTGACCCGTAAAGAGAATGAGGGAAGTGACCCATGAACGAGCAGGAAATAGTGTCTGTGGTGATGGAGACAGAGCGAGGTAGAAAAGTCGAAATGAGACATAGTAAAGGTTAGTTTGTATCTGTGCTAATGTTTGGTGGAGCGTGTGTGGGAGGATGAGAGTTCATATATTTATTACACTTGAGGACTGCTGGGTCAGGTTTTTCCAGAAGTCACTGGTTACTTCTGAAAAAGAGGCACAATCATGAAAA
The DNA here is from genome assembly GCA_036025475.1 of Philypnodon macrostomus. Taxonomy (NCBI): domain Eukaryota; kingdom Metazoa; phylum Chordata; class Actinopteri; order Gobiiformes; family Eleotridae; genus Philypnodon; species Philypnodon macrostomus. The sequence goes on from JAVQKC010173715.1 coordinate 12,285, forward strand.
CACACACAATAAATGACTGAATCTTAAAATACAAACTTTTAGGGGACTAAAAACAAAATAATAATAACAATAAAAAATATCCAATATAATAGAAGTGTTGATTTATATGACATACTCAACTCTTTCTTTCTTTTTCGTTATATAATAATAAATAATAATAATAAAAGATAAACAATAAAAAAGACCTATGAAACATGCAGTACATTAGGAGATACTATTGGCTAAATCCTTAAAGCATTTACATTTTTATATACATTTATAATGGAAAGCTGTTGCAATCCTAAAGTTCTCTTGTATTAAAGATGAAGCCCACAAGTTTTCTATAATAAAAAGATTAAAAATGTGAAATGTTTAAATTGACCATCTGACCCCTCTGTGATGTTAAGTAACCTGTAGAGGCCAGGCGAGGGACTAAAATATTAACTATGCTACCATGCTTTACATCATAGAACAGGATCAGATAAATCTATTTCCCCGCACATGTTTTACGAAACACCTTTAAAGGTTATGCCACACATTGTTGTTGTATTTATGTAAAGAGATAAGCCCATAATGACAGTCAATACCTGGCACCTAAGAGCCAGGAAATACAGGCCTTGTGTAATTCCACACTCTTCCTCGAGAGAAGAACAAAACATCTTCTTCTGTTGTGTATCTAATTTGTGAAGAAAATTTCTCACTTCATGCTCATGATGGAATCCTAACATCAAACTAATCCTCGGGGAATCCTGCTCTGATTCCAGCGAGGCTCTGCCTGTCTGTGAAATGTGTTTATTTAATTACAAACTATCTTCATTGACACATTGTGAACGGTTTACGGCAGTATTTGAAAACCCTGTGTGGTCCAAGCCAGGATAAATGGCAAGAGTTATGTCAGGAAGGGCATCTGGTGGAAAACATTTACATTTGAGGCCAAGTCAATATTCTAGATGCTAGGATTTTTTTTTTTTTCCTAGCATGTAGTCATTTGAATATTGACTTGGCCTCAAATGACTACATGCTAGGAGGATGCCGCAGCAGGTAGATGCTTGCCCTTCAACCGGAGGGTCGGTGGTTCGTGTCCCCGCCCGTGCACACGCTGTCAGGCCCTCCCATGGACCCACCACCTGCGGGAGGTACCATGGTGCAATGTGGATCGGGTGGCGGTCAAAGGCGGGATTTCTCTGCTTAGACTGCTGCCTCCGCGACCCGGTTTCGGACCAGCGGAAGAAAATGAATGAATGAATGACTACATGCTAGGAAGTCAATTAACATCACCAATTTAATAATAATGACTATCATCCTTTTAGGTTAATTTGACATGTTTAGATAGAAATAAAGTATATGCTATAAACCAAAAACAGTTTGGAAAACAGGTTGAAAGTTAAGAAGCACTGCAAAAAACACACTGTCCATTTTATGAGTGCTATAGGTAAAAAATATTCTACATTAAATTTAAATATGACCGAAGAAGTGTGAGTCTCTATGTAGAATGAATGTGTATGTGTGTTTGTATTGGAGCCTATAGGTGACAATATGGCTGCCTATTTGACCCTGTGACCTGGATGTTTTTTTTTTTTATCTTCTATTTACCCCTGGATTATAGTATAGCTTTTCAAATTGTAACTCCCTTTCTTCAATCTTTAATATTGACCATTAAACTACCAGAACATGCAATGAGCGCAGCCTTAATCGTCCCACAAGGCTTTAGTGCCTACCAGCTGAACACCCAGTATCCATGCATCAGCGTTTACAATGTCCCACACATATTTACAGCTAAAGGCCTGGTTATATTTTACCTCCGTCTGCCTCAAAGCAAACGACAAACATAAACTTGCATAGAGACTTACAAAAACAATACCTGATTTTCCACACTGTTTAGACTATTTATATTATTGCATCTACCTAACCTTTAAAGCCTTGTAAATCCCTTGACAATCATGCAGCAGCCTGTACAAAGATGGTTAAAGTTCTATTGTAGCTAATACATCCACACTTTCAAAATACATAAAGCTTTAACTCTTTACTTTCACAGCTCAATTTCACCCCCCTTTTATCTCCACCTAGATTAACAGATAATGCTGTGGATCCCCGCAAATGGAAAGTAAGAGCCAGTTCGTTTGGTGTTTATTGAGCAATAACAGCCTCAGATAAGACTTTCCTTCAGTGTGATTCTATTGTTAAAGCACCATAGATGTAGCCATATAAGAGGGCTGGCAGAACAAGGGAGCACATTTTGTTTAACATTCACTGTGCATTATGGCCTACATTCTGAATGAAACATCAGAGCCATGAATACCACTTATATTTGCCAAATGTAGTGAGTGAAATGAAGAGCTGAAGCGTGCACATGGTGTGGAACCAACACACCTGAGCACTCAAAGACATTTTTTTTTCTGAAACTGCCTGTTTGGAAAAATAAATAATAAATAAATGCTAAAGGAGTATTATTATACCCACTATGGTAGAATGGTCGGACTGGTTAGGCCTTGTCACGCAGTCCACGTGCAATGTAGGAGAATTGGTGACATTGGTAAAATTGCCGGTTCATGTCTCTGTGTCTCATGTGTACCATGTCTAAAGGGACACAATTGTATTATGGTGGGGTTTTTTACCTTAATGTGATAAAGTATCTAATCAGTGCTGGACAAAGTACTCCTCCTGGTCAAATATTACTCCAATACACGTAAACGTCACTATTACTTATTACTCATTATTACTTAAGTTAAAATACTGGAGCACATGGAGTTATTTTTGGTATTTGTAATGTATTTCAGATGAGTGCAGTCAAGAACAATCGTGTGACATTTCTTCTGCATTTAGCTCACAGACTTGCAGACTTGATTAAAATAATGTTTTACCTTCATAATCATAGCTTCGAAAGATGTCAAACATAAGACTGATCCTATACCCTCACCTTTAAAAAACAAGACAAAGACATGTTTGTACAGAATCAGTGGGAAACAGGAGAAACCTTATTAAATGTAAAATCAGGGCCTAAAGCAGGTCCAACTTAAAACCAGAACTTTCCAAACAAAAATGTAAAATCACTTAATCACTGCTCAGCTGCCTATATTTAAACTGCCTGTGTCTCCCATTCATCGGCTGTTTTTCAGATCCGAGCAGCCCTTTTCCACCCCATCACCTCCCAAGCAGCTGATGCATCTCCTCTGTCCCATCCTGTCCTCAGCAGCAGAGTCATCTCACTCTCCACAGCCCAGAAATCCTTGTCCAAAAGCTTCCCTTCCTCTGCCACCATCAGTGTCTAGGCTCCGGGGGGAGATCAGAATTCTACCTACACTATTCTCCCTACAATGCATAGACCATCAACATCTCTCCCTGCCAGGGTCTAAGCACCAAATTATTTCCAATAAATCTATTGCATCACTATTTTGTCTCTCTTTTTTAAGTATAATATTTGTCTTCCAAATGTGGTGGAGTAACAAAAAAATACAACTCAAGTAAAGTACTTAGTTCCTGTGCACCTCTGTATCTAACCCACAGTTTAAATAGTGAAGAGAACTGCTCCAAATACACTGTAAAAGTCATTTGGAAAAATATAGAATGAAATTTGATTTCACATGACAATGTAAGTTTTCATTACAACTCATACTTCTAAGTTATCCTGACTAAATGTGGTGAGTTAACGCATAGAAAATAGCAGTAAAAGTGAAACTTTGAGTCCGAAGGTTTTAGCGTTATCTAAGTACAATTCTAAAGTTTAAAGTTGTTACAACTCACTAATCTCACTAATCTCACTAAACTCACTAAACTCACTAATCTCACTAATCTCACTAAACTCACTAAACTCACTAATCTCACTAATCTCACTAATCTCACTAAACTCACTAAACTCACTAATCTCACTAATCTCACTAATCTCACTAAACTCACTAATCTCACTAAACTCACTAAACTCACTAATTTCACTAAACTCACTAAACTCACTAATCTCACTAAACTCACTAAACTCACTAATCTCACTAATATCACTAAACTCACTAATTTCACTAATCTCCCCAATCTCACTAATCTCACTAAACTCACTAATCTCACTAAACTCACTAATCTCACTAATCTCACTAAACTCACTAAACTCACTAATCTCCCCAATCTCACTAATCTCACTAAACTCACTAATCTCACTAATCTCACTAAACTCACTAATCTCACTAAACTCACTAATCTCACTAATCTCACTAAACTCACTAATCTCA
>JAVQKC010173729.1:0-18854 GCA_036025475.1 Philypnodon macrostomus
GAGGTCAGGTATATTTGACAGCCTCTAACGTGCACATACTTTGCCCGATTAGGCTCTAACCTGAAATACCAAATGACCCCCCGGCCCTGAACACATCTGACTAATATGATGGCAGTTACCTCTATAGTGCCCCCTATAGACTGAAAGAAGAAGCTTTAGGGAATTTTCTAAATTTGGCAAAAACATTCTTCACAAATATCCAGACAAATTAAAAAAGTGATTAAGGTGCCCGTTGGTAACAGTTGTAGCAGACGTACGGGGCAGACGTACAGGGCAGACATACGGGGCAACGCACGGGGCAGATGTATGGGGCAGACGTACAGGGCAGACCTATGGGGCCGTTTTCGCCGATATACACCTTGCTGTCGGGGACGACAGCACAGGCCTAGTTTCTCCATAGAAATCCATTACAGTCTGTTTAATTTTCAGGTAATCAAATGATTATAAACAGAAAAAAAATCAAACTTATGTAAAAAAATTAAAAAATTGATTTGTTCCCATGTACTTATACAGTATATCCTGTATAAATATACATACAATATCTTATTACTCATCTGTTTGGTTAGCGTGTTAAATGTATCTAAGACTATTTATACAAATTGTTGTTGTTATTGTTTACTTATTTTGTTTAAACAATTTCTTATTTTAGTAAAAATCCAGACAACAACTTGAATTGAGGTTAGAATAAATATTGTTTGAAAATGTATTTTTACCTGTACATAGTCAAATCGACAGGAGCCTCCCTCAATGCTGAAGGATAGGAAGTTGAGAGTGACCACATATCCCTGCGGCTGGTTAATGACCCACTCACACACTTTGTTATGAGGGTAGGCATTTGGATGGAGGGGCGAGCGAATCTGCCCCATACCAGATAACACACCACCACAGGCTGCACACAAAGGAAGGACATACTAAGGACATATTCAGAAAAAGAGGTGGACGGCATATTGAACTGGCTGTTCTAAAGCATCCCACCAAATGAAATAAGGATTGGATTATTTTAAGAAAACTTACACTGCGTTCCTTTAAGTAAAAGTACAGATAAATAGCGGACAGTTATTTGAAATCAGTCAACATCTATGCATCTTGGTGAAGAAACATACTTAGGATCTTCATGCAGTGAGGCAACAGTGCTAACCACAACGTCACCATGCCGTATGTAGCAGGAAACTATGAAGGGTAGAATGGAAGAGACATGTTTGTTTAAGTACTGTCCAGTTCCAGGGCAGGCGCAAGCTGATGACAATATATAAAATAAAAATGATGTATATTGCGGCTGTGAGAAGATATGACATTTAAAAACACATTGTATAGATAGTCAAATGTGATCTATGGCAATCTTCTCCAGCTAAGATGAACTACAGTAATACCACTTGGACAAACTACATTGCGCCTTGAGAACTACCTTAAGATATTGTGGACCATTTCTTAGACCAAATATGCTGTTAAATATATATATCTAAAAAGATTTACTTATTTTAATGTCTACATATAAAATAATTGATATTTATAATATATTTTATACAAATGACATCTTTACTTGTGGAATGTTTGTGCCCTCACGATTTGAGTTGTAAAAGTGTATATCCTTTCACCGTAAATTAAAAAAATATATATTATATGTGACATTATCTGCATGCGTCCTCTCTAGACTCAGACAGTTTTCGTAGGCTGGACAGTTTCTCTACCTACACCCAATTTGAACTCACAATGCCTGTAGTTAGTAGATATGCTCTGTTCAGCACAATAAGTACTTATTACTTGTTACTGTCCTTGTCCGCTCATATTGGAAGAGAATAGAGGAGTGAACAGAAGATGATTCCTCACCCACAGTGTAGACAGCTCTGAACCCAGCCTTGCTCACTGAACTGTCCGACTTGAAGCGGATCCACAGGGCGTTGGAGGAGGACCCGATAGCAGCGGGGAGGATACTTCCACAGTACTTCCCAATCAGAGGGTCAGTCTCCTGACGACCATCACGCACCTGAACAACAAGGCTCAAATCAGTGATGATCAGTGAACATGATGGAGATTTGCTTCAATACGCATGATGAATGCCCCCCCCCCCCATACCCTCATAATCCAGGAAGCACTGACTAATCAACATTGAGAATATGTACTTTTAGCCATATTTTTTTAGTTGAATCAACTGCATTGCTACAGTGCTGCAAAATATGTCTAAAAATATATATTTTTAAAGTATAATATAGGCATAGTCATTTTGAGTTTTTGTATAACAGGGTACACTACCAAAATTAGTTTGATTACAAATCTTTCGTGAGGGAACTGGTTACACAAATGACTGATGACAGTTTTTACATTCTCATGAACTTAACACTTTAAGCTCAGTTGACATGGCCTATAGCACAGTAGCATAGCAAAGCACAGAGCAGATATTCATACCAAAGCCTCACTCCCTTTATAAAAACATATATATATAAGTTATGATTACTTAAGTTTGTAAAATAAAAATAACAAATCAAGTTTAGTAATGGCCCCGTCTTTGACAAAACTAAAATACACGAGTAATCGCTACTTAAAAATATTTTATTTCTAAACATCTGGGTTTACAGGGTACGTTTTTATCATTAACACTGCACCTGCACACAATTCTATAAACTCCTAAAGACAGTGGTCCAGTGGTCAGACCTGTGCCCACCTCAACGTAGTCAAATGCACAGCTGCCATGGCTCTCCAGACTCATGTGGGTGAAGTTAAGTGACACCTTCTCTCCCTGAGGTAGTCTGATGAGGTAGATACACTGACGGTTGTGGGCATAGTCATTGGGCCAGTTAGGAGAAATAATAATGCCTTCAGTCTCAGTGAAGGTCCCTCCACAGCCAGGGTCACCTACAGGTTACATCATACAAGACATGAGGCAAACAATACATAAAAAAGGCCTACTCTGTTGTCCCTGACAGCAAGGTGTATATCAGTGAAATGCCCTCCATACGTCTTCAAGAACTGCTATGCCACTAAAAGGCACCTTAATCATTGTGTGATTCCTAAAGATTTTTATATTGTTAAATGAGCAATTAAGAGCAGTACAGTTGACTGGAACAGTTGAGACGCAGAACTGGATTGAGTTTGGTACTTCTACAGTTAATGACATTTAAATAATCAACTAATTAATGCTCTGAAGCACTTGAATGGCACAGTGATCCGGGTTAGTGGATACTTAATGTACATAGGCTAATTACAGAGGTCATATAAAGAATGCCTCTATAGCGCCCCCATGTTTATGACCCCTATGGGACTCTGGACACACTTACTTTGGCAGAGAGCAATTAAACTTGGGACAGTGATTCTCCACATTGTACAAAATATAAAATATTACTATCATGAAAACGCTGAAATGGATTGAATTTGGTACTTCTACGATTACTGACAATTAATTATTAACTAATTAATGCCCTGAAGCACTTTAATTGAGCCAATAAGAGAAGAAAAGTTCCCAGCTAAGCCAGAACCCCCCCTTCCCTGCTCTTTGTTTGATAAGGGAAGAAAAGATTCAGCGGAACCAGAACCTCCTCTTTTTGCTCCTCATTTTCTGGTCGTACAATTGCACCAGCTGCTCCAGTACGGCTCCCGTGTGCTGCCTCAGCCCCTCGGTGGACTTCAGAGTGGCAGTCAGGGTCTCATTTTCCTCAGCAATATTGGTCTTGTCCTCCTCCATTCTCACCAGAGCCGGGGACAGCTCCTCCACCTGCGTCTTCAGGCTCTCGATGCTGTTTTCACAGAGTTGGATCTTCTTTAACAGCTCAGCCTTCTCCTTCACAACGGCATCGAGGACCTCTTGATGGTCAGTCAGCTCTCTCTCGAAGGCCTCTTTCTTCTGTTTCTCTTCCTCAACTAGACTTTTCAGGTCATCGATGACTTGGAGCTGTTTTTCAGCTTATTGTCGAAGTGATTGCAACCTCTTTCTGTCCCTTTTCACGTTTAATGTATTTCGTAAGTCCCTCATTGGCCTGGACCTGACGTTGCAGTTCCTGCAGTGTTTTTTGGAGTTCTTGTTTGGTCTCCTCCAGCTCAAACATACAAGCTTCTTTCTCCACCTTCTCTTTTCTAATGGCCTCCTCAAGTCCATTGTTGTTTTGGAGCAGATGTTTGAGATGGTTAGTAAGCTCTCTTTCTGTACTTGGTTTTTGAGGTCATTGCCAATTTGGAACAGATTTTTCAGACGGATCTCAAGCTTAGCTTTGACCTTCTGGAAGACCTCTTTCTGCCCCTTTTCATGTCTAAGGTCTTTCTTGAGTCCATCAATCGTCTGGACCTGCCATTTCAGTTCCTCCTTCATTTTCTGGAGGTCTTCAGCTCAACCATACAAGCTTTTTTCTCCCCCTTCTTTCTATTGCCCTCCTCAAGTCCATGCATCTTCTGCAGCAGATGTTTGAGATGGTCAGTAAGCTCTCTTTCGATGGCCTCTTTCTCCCATTTCTCTTTCTGATCTTGGTTGTTGAGGTCATCGCCAACTTGGAACTGATTATTCATACTTAGTTTCCTTTCTACAATAATAGAGACAAAAATTGCCTGCCAAAACACTCTATCACAAACAATATTGTCCAAATTGTTATTTGAAAAACTGGTATCAATATCGATTGAAAACAAATTTTATATCAGAAATTCAAAATGTCCCTGAAGAAAGACTAATCCATTGCGCGTGTTGCATCACAAAGCAATGGTTGAAATATACTAGTAACAAAAGTTAGGTATATTGAATGTTAGAGCCATTTTGGCCTGTATATAGTTCTTGTTACCTCCAGCCACGGTGTGACAGTATGTTACGTATGTAGTGTTGTGTGTACATGTATTTAAGGGCCCAGAAAGCAGACTCGGGTGCTGCTGATTGGAGGCAAACGTTTTTTGACCGCGTTTGGATGATACTTGTTTGTTTGATGATGGCGCAGGGGCCAGTAAAGGACAATAAACATATTTTGTGGAATCATTTCATGCCGCGTCAACACCTTTTTAATTGGCAGCCTAGTGGGTGGTGGCATTGGGCCACTGGACACTACATTGGATTTTGAAGACAAAATTGATAAAGTCCCTTGGATGAGAGACAAAACATCTTCAAGTCCAGATGACCTATATGACTTGATTCAGCCTGGATGACATAGAAGAACCCTCATAGACTTATTTTCATAAGAGCATAGTATTTGTCTTAATTATTATTTTTACTTTAGTCCCTCCCCTGGCCTCTACAGCAACATCAGATAAAGTTGACCAGTACTAGTTGAGTTTTACTTTACCTCTGACTTTCATCATAGAACAGGGTCAGATAGTCAAATGTGTACACATTTTGTATTTATTCATAACTTTTTCTTACAGACTACACCTTTTAATATTGTATTTTTTTTAAACATTTGCATTTTTTTTTCACTGTTAATTAGACTCAAATATAAGCATAGGGCAAACAACACACGCTTCTGGGTTACCATACAATATGTAAGCAGTTAATTAATACTTTTCAACACTGCAACTATTCACACAACAGAGCCTTAATCTTGTTCTGTATACACCACTCTGCTCCAAAAAGAGTTGGATTCATTAGCCACTTCACTGATGTAACTATACCATAAACCTGAAACTGTAGAAACATAACTTTACGAAAACTCATTTAGCCTGACTGACTGTTGTTTGTGCCCAACTCTTGTTTGTCTCAGTCCAAATAATTCTTACTTATTCTTCTTATTTTTACTGCTTCTATGAATCTCACTCCTATGTGTGCTTTACGCTGTGATCGCACCTCCACCTCCTCCATTATCACTAATCTTCTTTTCTCCTGTTTTTTCCCCAAACTTTCCACATCCCTTTCTGGCATTCGTGGCATGTGTCATGTGATCATAGTTTTAGACAGTAGGTTACAAAGTATAAAAACATCGTCACACTTAGGTGTTGTCTATAGGTGCACTGTAAATTCCCTTCCATTATGTTGCTGATAAATGGTTTAAAGCTGATTTTTTTTTAAGTCCAGCAATTACATGCTCCAGCCGCTCTGGTCGAGTCAGACAATCACATGGATACTTCCTCATCTCTACATAGGACCGGTTAGGGACTGCAGACTGACTTTACTACAAAAACTTTAGACAGGACGTCTAGATGACTGAATTCTGTTTTTGTGAAACTGCAGCAAATATATTGTGAGAGAAACATGGTTTAAGACAGCGGGAGCGGGGTGTGTGTGGGGTCAAGTATATAGAGCCTCTTCTTTTTAATGACGTATGAATCAGTTATATCTCTGCAAATATACGGCCTTTTTTGTTAAATAAAATCTGTTTTGTGGATGGAGGTCTGTAGTATGCCTTAAAGAGCTGAACACTGTTGATACTGTCTTATGTTTTTAGTAATATGTGATTCTCCACTTGCTGCTCACTCTAACTGCAGGCTGCAGTTTGGACAGGGTCACGCTCACTACGGCCCACCTTCTCCCTCCACTCTCCCCTTCGCTACTCTGTCAAACAGAGGAGGATGAGGCCAAAACAGTAGTGTGATTAATCCATGTTAATTGATTAAAACGCATAAATTACTTTTGATTAATCGCATGCGTTAACGTGTTAACACTGACAGCCCTTATACATACAGTATATAGACAACAAACAATGATAAACAATGATAGTCTGGATCCTTTCTATAATGTAATGTGGGATTCTATTTATTATTTTGCCTAAGTCCTTCCATCCTATAGACCAGTGGTTCTCAACTTTTCGGACCATGACCCCCAAAATATTGGAAAGATTGTCCCCTGAAGAAAATGTGCACAAAAATAGGTTTACTGTATACATAAACATTTAAATGCTAGTTTAATGTTTTTAATTGTGTGTTTAATATTAAATTAAACTTCTGTCATGACTCGCATGCCTTTTATGTGAAAAGAAATATATAAAAACAATTCCTGGACATCATCTCTCGACCCGGGTTGAGATCCCCAGCTAATACGACAATACATTTTGAACTCAACGCAGATTTGTGTTGGCCAATAGCTTTTAATCCCAGAAAACTACACTTGGCTAACTAGCTGTCAAACAAAAACGCTGATACACATGCACGGAGCGGTATGATACAGCCCCACCGCTGGACTGGCCATCAGGCATACCAGGCTTTTCCTCCTCCTCAGCAGCAGCAACATTGGCTGGTGCAGGTTACGACAGCAAATGGGCTTCATTGTCTTTCCGGTCTCAGCCCAAATTGCCAGTCCAGCCCTGTACAGCACTAGAGACTGTAATAGAGTTATGACCTGTTTTTCAAAGTAGGAGGGATCACAGCGTTCTAAAGGGATACAAAATTGATGCATGGACAGGTAAGATAGTGTGAATTCAGTGTAATGTGTGAATACAATGGGACAAAAATGTAGCCTCATTGTACATTTGTGCATCAATGTAGCATCTCTCCACCACCAGCACTGCTGTGACCAATGAATAATACTCATGAAGTGAAACCATTCTTATTAATTCTGGTGAAGCCATACAAATGAAACAAATAAAAAAAATGCCATTGTGTTATTTTTCCCCCCTAATCTATATTAAAGCATTTTGAATAGCTCACCACTGTTTAGCAGTATTAACGCATTAATAATTATGATATTAACCATAGTTTAATTAATATGTTGTTTATAGATACAAATTTGCATCAAGTATAAGGTTATAATTAATTTATTCATTCATCTTCAACCACTTTTTCCCGTTTGCTGTGGTGTCTTGAGGCTTGGACTCGATAACAAACGAGACACCTGCCTCTTTAAGGAAGGAACAAACCATTTGTGCCAGTTTAAAAAAAAAAAAAAAGAACTCCAACCACATTTTACACCCTCACAGCCGAACACACATCTTCACCAATCACATATGTTGTTAAATTGCAACAATGCTTCTCCTGGTGTGTTTGTTGACAGTGCAGGAGCAGGATCACTTTGTGGTTTGCTCCAATTTATTACATCATCCCATGGTGAATCAGTTGTCAGTTCTTGGAGAGGACTATAATCAACATAATAATAACTCAAACATGTACCATTGAAACAGAACACATCTTTGAAACAACATTAGAACATGATTAACAGCTCCGCAAAGTCGGTTTAGCAGAATATAAGACCTTTCAAAGATACTCCCCTTATCAGAAACACCTCCTCGGGTTATAATGAGGCTTTTTCATACACTCCACTATGATTAACTCACTCTGGCACCTGTGTAATTTCCTAATGACACATGATTTTTGAGCCGAGGACTTATCCCTCCTTTAATTAGACCTGTTTACCGTGTTCTTTATTTGCCTGGATCATCGCCGAGCCTGGGGAAAGGTAGATTTAATTAAGGGACATTGATGAAAGCAGCTCCGGCGTGTGTTTTTTTCCTGTGATATGTAGCGCCGATGACAGGTGGTGCCGGGGAAGAGGAGCTGACACCAGAATCGCCTGGATCCGTTCACACCCTGTGTAGGTGGGAAACGTGTGATAGGTCTGCTGTTATGTACAGTGCTTCGGTTAACTGCTTCAGAAAATCTATTTAACTGCACGGATGGAAGAAGGGAGCAAATAGAGAGAATGGTGACCGTTGGGGAGCTTGCAATGCAAATATGACATTAGGGCAGTGGTTCCCAAAAGTTTTATACTTGAAGCACCCCTGCTTTTGATTGAATTGAAGGTATAGAACATAAAACCACAATCTAGGTTTCCCAGTATAGTACTGGAAATGCACTGGAAAAATGAAAATGCTTTTTTTTTTAATCCGTACAGTCTACCTATCCAATTGAAATCCAATCTAAAAGTAAATAATTGTTGCTATAATCTATCAGCTACAATTCACTATAATATCCTGTAGGTCAACAGTGATAAGCACCATAGATGTTTGAGTGAATATGCTGTCTTTGTCTTGTCTGTCTTATGCGTTTTATTTTATTTATGTATTTTCCTTTAGAGGGGTCAATGTGTGATGAATAAATTATGTCAAAGTAAAAAAAAGCTCTTTTATATATAAATAAGTATATATATATATATATATATATAAGGAACTAGATGCTGGGGGAAGTATGGTGCACAGAGCACTTTCCTTTGGCTCTTTTTATGTGTCTCTTCATTCTACACTGTTCACTTTATTATTGTCTCTCTTTGTCCCTTCACGTCTCACTTTTTACTATTAGCTCTATATTTTGTAAGGAGGATATGGCTGTGTTTAGAGATTGGTTGGATGTGTACAGGATGGTGTCATCAGAATTGGATGAATTTGGCTCGAGGGGCCTTGCACGGTTCTAGCCCATTGTAATTGGGTGGGCAGACTGACTATGTAGGTGGGCAGTAAGAGCAGTGGTTATATTTTTAACAAAACTGATGTTATTTCCTATACTCTGGTGAATTTTAGATTATAGAATATTTCCAGCAGGCTCCAGGTAAGAGTCAAAATATGTTTGGTTTTCCTTTACTCTCCAAAATACTGTTTACAACATTAAACATTTTACATGTTTAAAAACATTTTAAACTATTAAAACAAATGTTCATTGTATTATTATTGAGCAGAGAGTGTACATATCAGGTACATATCATAAAGATGCTGAACTGTATCGATTTTGGTACTTGTGGGATGAATCTTAATTATGTAATTTATTAAATACTGACCAAAATTGTGATTGCAATTACTCAAAAAGTCTTTGCTGGATCTTTTTCAAATTTTGCACAGTGGTACATATCATGAAGACACTGACACTTCTTCCATGATCAATCATTCACCATAAAGACAGTACAGTACAGTACACCAAGGACACACAGCCTGCCAAGCCTCACCAGGACCTGCCCCCTCTACTCCGCCTGATGCGTTCACCTCCGTGGACACACACCCAGTAGCCCTATGTGCTTGTCTTTGTCTATGATGTGGAGAGCGTACCTCTTAGTTTAACTTATTGTGAAGTGCAGTAGAGGGGCAAATGGCCCACGCAAAATAACTTGTTGTACCTTTCACTTCTGGGTGTCTCTGCGTCCACTGGGGCTGACTGCATTTGTCTCCCGCTCAGAGTGTGACTTCCTTGCGGTATTGATGCGCAGTGCCCCGGGCTCCAAACAGATGTCTGCAGCACGCATCGAGTCAAACATTAAGGTGCTTCAAGCCATCACAATAGCCTCTCTAGCTCTGGGACAGTATTAATGCTGTGCTGTTATTACCGTAGTTAAGTTACATATTTTTGTTTTACTTCACAATAACACAGAGAGAAAGTGAAAACGTGGACTGGAGTTCTACCATTATAAAAAAAAAATTCACTGAGTAAGCGGTACGGAATTGAATGTGAGTCCGTGAGAGTGGAGTGAAAACACGTGGTAAATTAAACTGGTGACTCAGGACACTTAAGGTATAGGCTGTGGGGTCAGTCTGGACTTGAGAAATCCTGCATTAGCGCCAATGTGCTTGTATACGGAGGCGGCCCTTTCGCTGTGTACCCAACCTGTTTACAAGGCCATGTGAGATATTCTGATTGGATGGGCATGAATCAAATTTGGCCTATGCTACCGCTGGCCCCAAACAAAGCTTTTCCAGACCCAGACTTAAGACAAAGAAGTAAAGTACTTTTAGTAATTAGTAACCATTTTCAATTTGCCAATACCATTCAATATTTCCTGAAATCAATACACAACAGAGCCTTGCAATGCTCACTATATACACATGGATCCTAAATTTAAATGACTTTTCTTGCATTCATAAAATGGTCACCTCATTATGTAATAAAACTGCATTTTGTAATAAACTGCTGCATTTAGCAATAAATTGATCCAACGCAATATGTAATAAAATTTAACACATTTCGTAATAAATGGTTACATTTTGAAAAAAAATTATTGCTGCTATTAGGACTCCCAGAATTCTAATACTCCCAAGGCAGTCAATTTGATGGCTAGCATTCTGGCTAGTATAGAACGGCGACGCTGTCCCCGACCTGTGGGGTAAAAATTACAATGTAATGAATGAATTTTTGTAATAATAACATAGGAATAAAGCACAGGAAAAGTCAGGAATCAATGAGCACACCAGTGTAACCCACTGGTTCTTAACCTGGGTTCGATCGAACCCCAGGGGTTCGGTGAGTCAGTCAGGCTGTATCCTAATTCAGGTTGTGCACCCTTTTAAGGGTGGTTTTCAGGGCACGTACATCCCAATGGCACAACTAGGGTGTCTCAATTCACCAACACAAATTAGGGAACTCAAAATGCATCCTTAAAACAACCCTAATTTGACTGAATTTTAAGTGTGCATCTATGCGATGGAATTCCCATCGCATCCCAATGGAATGCGTCCCAAAACATTGACGGCAGCAACCAGCAATTACACTCCAATATTAAAGTAAGGTTAGTGTTATTTTAAATATGTAATTATATTGTCAAAGTGCTAGACATATAAATACCACAACAATAAATATAAATACACAACAATAACACTGCAGCATTACTGTTGAAGTACAACAGTAGTAAATCATTCCAGTTTTCTTCTTCAATAAAACAATATAATAAATACAGTCCATTTGTAACCTACAGGTCCGGACCGTTCCGTGTCCACCTGGATAAAGCTGTAGCCCAGTTTCATTAAACATTAGTTAAATTAATAAATTAACTTACATTTATTAAATTAATAAGTGAATTAACAATTCTTCGATGAATGGCCACAGACTGGATTCAAACATGTGGTGTAAAAATTTCAATTTGAATAGTCGGCGCGCTACTCGCTGAGCCACCGGAGAGAATCACTCCCACACCGACTTTCATCTCTCTTCTTGTTCTTCTTCTTCTCTCCGCCACAGGGTGCACGGTTCATTTTGTGTACCAGTAAAACTAATACCTATGTTTAGAATAAAAAAAAAATCATATTTTATTTTTCCAAACTAAGAAGGGTTCGGTGAATGCGCATATGAAACTGGTGGGGTTCAGTACCTCCAACAAGGTTAAGAACCAGTGATGTAACCAAAGTGATCACATTTCAAAATCTGAAGATCTGAGATCTGAAATTCAGAAATATAAAAGTCACGTTGATATAGCACCAACAGAAATAATTTAATTAGGACTGGGCACGTTGACACACTATATAATGTACAGTAGTTCAGCAAAAGACACTCTCTTCTTCTTACAGAGAGCAGCTGTCTACTGAATGAAACTATGGTAAATTTCTCATTAAGATTATTCCTCATTATTTGATGTTATATTATTAATATCATTATATTATATTATCATTACAAACTACATTATTACACTATAACTTATAAAATACAAAAAATACAAAATAAAGAATTGTTAATAGTTTTAACTTACATTATTGTTTTGTAACTTTTGTTTAAATAGCAGCATCTCTTATGGGTGTTTTACATTAAATAAATAAATAAATAAATAAATAATACACTAATCAATCAAATTCAATTTAGACACTTTCAGACAAATTCGAAATAATCGAACAACTGAAGCATCAAAGATATATCTTAGTGCCATTATTCTTTCACACAGTACAAACATATAAAACTACATTATAACCAATTGAAAGATTGTACAGACAAACTCTTAAAACCCCTGACAAAAAAAACTAAGTTTTACCATTTTGGTCATATTCTTTGAAAGTATAATTTTCTTAGTTGGGACAATATGATTAAATATAATGATATTTTGTTGGTGTATATAATGGCTCCACCTCCCCTGTAAGAATACATCCATCTGATGAATAGTGTGGGCACACATGCCCAGAGCAGTCTTTTCCTGTCAGAGCATCACACACATGGAACACTCTCTCCACAGAACTCAGGATTATCTCGTCACTTATAGCTTTCTCCAAATCAGTAAAATAGTGGCTTCCTGGATCATCAAATATGCACACACACTTCTACTTAGTCTTTTACTAACATTGTATTAATTATATGTCTTCTCTGTACTGTATGCACCTTGTCTTTGTGTTGTATGTGTTGTATGTGTGTGCTTATTGTATCACTGTGTTTACTAACATTATGTACTTTTCTAATTAACTTTCATTTTAACATGACCTGCATGTATGTTTACTGTATGTCATGCTTTTACATCAAATTGCCATGGGACTGCAGATGAAAATTAGCCTGTATGGCTAAATCTGGCATATTTACATGTTGAGCCGTAATGTGATCATGTTAATGAATATGCATTGTGCCATTTTAAATAAATAAAATAACAAAATAACACTGTATCAGCTCAGGTGTGATAGGTCTGCTGCATTGAACTACTTAATAAAAACCCATTTAACAGCAGAGCGAGACATAAAGAGAATAAGCTTATACAGAGAATGGTGATGTGGTGCAATTAGCACGTCCAGGGCCTGCCACATTGTGAATGCCCTCACGCTCGGGCTTGGCGATAATTGTCACAGGCCTCTCTTTTATTACAATCTGTCATAGAGTCAGCCATATTCATTAGGATTCTTATCTGCTGCTTTAACATTGTCCAGATGGCACGTTGCTATCAAACACTAATAATGATGTAGTAAGGAAATTAAGACTTTATCAAAAGCTACTTAATGCTGGAAAAAAGGGAGAATCAAAATACACAGAAGCACGGGTTGATCCTTGATGATCCCATCTGTGGGTGTATAAAGGTGAATCAGTCTGTCCTCGGGCCTGGAGCTGTGCAAATAACAGAGAAATGAGATTGGTTTCAGCTTAACTAATCTCCCTTCTCTCCATTTGGGTTTGATGTCAAAATAAATCCCATTTCATTTATATTACAGCACTGACTTCTGATGGAAGCAAAGTTCATTAAACATTTGACATGTTAATAGTACATAAATATACATTTTCAACAAATCCATTGCACTGTTCAGAACTAGAAAGAACTCGGAGAGTGCAGACCTCCGCTAAGGCAGCACTGAAAAAACAAAACAGTGACTTTAATGAAATAATTATCTCATTTCAAAATCATTTATATCATCTTAATGCAATGAGAGGTTATACAAACTATAGAAACTACACACAATAGCCTAATAATGCAATGTCATCTGTCACAGCACATTGTCTTAAGAAATGTTTTTGTTTACATAATTTAAGAGCAGTTTCTGTGAAGGATAGGGGAGGTAACTCTTCCCTGTCTTGTGTTGTATTGCATGCCTCTGGGCTAACAGATGACATTCTTTGAAGAAATGTAACAAATTGTTCCTTGTGTCATTCCTGGCCGTCCCTGAAAATTTCATCCAAATCCGTTCAATAGTTTTTTAGTAAAGTCTGACTGCTAGTTTTGACATAGCATTGTAACAACTACACAAATAAATGGGTATGTTTTAATAGTGATAAAATACACAAACATTGTATGGAGTGTTATGAAGTTATGAATACAGCACTCACATTTGAAGAGGTGCCAGGTAGTTGTTTAGGTAGGCCATGTTTCCTATGTTTTTATTCAAAGGAAAGGAAACTAAGAAATCATCATAGAATAAAATAAAAATAAATAATAAAAATAAATAAAAATTTATTTGTTTAACCATAAATAGGATGAAAAAAACGTAAACCTTTTTAATTGAATTTTCTTCCCGTTTTTAAGTAAAATTCCTTTTCTGATGTAAATGAGGGCTGCACAATTAATCAAAATCACAATTTTAATGTTCGCAATTAGCAAATCGCAAAGGCCATTTTTATTATATAATATCCTCTGCACAAAACAAAATACATACAAAACCTGCTTACCTAGTAGGGTTAACCTCTACAAACATGTTATGAAAGGCATGTGATTCTTGTTGAAGTTTAACAGTTAGTATTTTTTTCTTATAAGTGTTAATGCTTCCAGACAGGTTTAAAATGTACTGTGAACTGCATCTTGGTTTTAAAAACATCACAAATCTAATCATAATATTTATCATAAAAATTAGATACGTTTTCAGTACTGTAAATAGATGTTGAATAGTATTAAGTTACTGTATGTGCACAATAGCCCCATCTTCACAATAGCCCCATCTTCTCAGTTATTTACTCAGTTACATTTACTTGAGTAACATTTTGAACAAATTGTATCAGTAGTGTAGTAAATGCAGCATGAGTTGGTAAAAGCAGTAGTAATTTATGTAGTGTTTTTAGTACAGTTTTTGGTACATTACCTAATATTAGACCTACATTAATATTCATACATCTGGGACTCTGTTGGACCAAAAACCAATCAACCAACAGTAGACCTTGGGGTAAGGTAAGGTATTTGGTTGCTTGAGATAGCTTCACCTGTTATTGGTTTAGCCTGCTGCATAAATCGGGACATATTCTGTAATAAGGAAGTGGTCTGTTGTAAACACTAGCTCTGGTGCTAACTAGTTGTACAATGACTGAGAAAGAAAACTGAAGCAAACATCTGCAAAAGAAATTATTTTTTCAGTGTCTATGAAGAGAGGAAGAGGGGGAGGAGAAAATAATTATACTAAAGTTGTTCTTTATTGTTTTTTATTATATTTAGTGATGCTAATGCTAATGCTAATCGTGATTAGCATTGATGCTAATTGTGCTCTTAGTTACACTAATAGTACAGTTATATTGACAAGTGACTCAGAAGTAGTCTTTATTATGTTCAAGGATGTTTTGTTGTTGAGTGTCACTTTAATTTATATATTTTTGATTTTGTGTAATTTGTAGACATCTGGATTTATTTATTCATTCATTCATTAATCTTCTACAATTTTACCCATGAGGAGTCGCTGGTGGCTTGAGCCTGTACCAGCAACTATGGGCCTGGACCCTGGACAGTTGCCACAGTACTGAGACATACACATATACATTCACTCTCACATTCATTCACTTGGTACAATTGTTAGATTGACCAATTCTCACATGCATGTCTTTGGATGGTGAGAGGAAGCCGGAGTACCCGGAGAGAACGCACGGTAACATGGAGAAGACATGCAAACTCCACCCAAAGAGATTGTATTCGGGCGGAGAGAGCAACAACCACTCTGCCCCCCACCCCCCTAATTATTTTATTTTTGTGGGAGAGACATCCCTGAGGTTAAGTGGCTTTACAAAAGTGAAAGATATGAGAGAATTATTTAGAGCTTCTTAAATGCATGTCACGTTTGGAGTTTCCCCCCCCCCCCAACATTTAGTCTAAGCTCATGACAGCGTTGCACACACGATTCAAAACAAGCCAAAGCCAAACCTGCTCAGGGCCTGGAGGAGTGAAGGATGTGTCACAGTCTCCTCCTACTCAGAAGGAACAAGTCACTATGCAAACATGCTCTTGTGTTTTAATTTGAAATCAAGGACACTCACTGGCCACTTTATTAGGTAGACCTTGTATCTAATGAAGTGGCATCTGCATCGTGTGAGAATATTAAAGAATATTGTTTTCATTGCATCAATCTAGTAACCAACCAACACACAAAACAGATTACAACCTTGGTGCTAAATTGATAATATGTGACATAGTATGTAGATGGCTCCCACAGAGAATGAGTATTTAGAGGTGATTGGCTAAAGCATACAGGTAAAAGGAAAGCATTCATTGTGTAACAAGATCTCTGTCCACTTTTCTGTGTGGTTATAATATAGAGGGACGCTAAGTGAAAAAACCTTATGAACATATGTGATCAGAAAACGGATACAACCGAAGACGTGTGGAAGATGTGTGGAATCTGTCACCTCTGCAAATGACAATGTGACTCGCAGTGAAAAAAGTGCGGACACCCCTGACTTAAAGGCTTGTTGTTGCCGGCAAACCTAAAACCTGCCCACTCACAGCAATACTGCCAAATGATTGGGCCACACCATAAGTGGAGTCGGGAGCCTGATTTTTATAAGTTTGTGAATATACAGATTTTGTGAGAATAGGGGTTCAAGGTTTAGTGGGTCACAATTAATTTACCTTTGTAAACTTTTTTTTTCCTTAATTGGGGGAACACCCTGCATAGTGGGTTGTACAGACAATCTTTTAATCTCACATTAATTTGCTTTGTGACCTGGAGTAACCAATAACAACGCTTGTCTTTGAAGGATTAGAAGAAGCTACAATAACGGAGAGAGCCTGTAGGGAGAACATGTAAACCCCACTCAGAGAGGTTGTCAGCTATCTTGAAGATTGAACCCATAACCTCTTGCTTACACTAACCACTGTGCTCTGTACCCCTATGATCGGTGTAAAATAAGAAATTTCACTTTGGGCCCATAAACCCAATCAGGAAAAAACTAACCATTCCCGAACACTGACTGATTTGTTACATTAGCGTCTGTCTGTCTACAGGAGGGAGGGCCAAAAAGCCAGATAGCTGAAGATTACAGTCAAATGTATTATCCTGACAGCTGGATATTCACATCTCCACTTAGATTCTCCTGAGTGCAAACACATTTAAGTCCTGCTTCTAAGTCAAATTCAATCAGATACTAGTTAAATCACCATTCTGACAAAGCTGATTTTTTTTTTTTTATTAGGTCAAGGCTAAGGGTCATCTGAATGAATCACAGTATGCACTTCCAATCTGCTTCACATTTAACTTTTTAAGCTCACCAAAGTCATGCACTTACCTGGTACTTGGTGGTAAAGGTAAAGCGGAGATTAGGTGTGCCACGGCCCCAACCTCACACTAACCTAAAGCCTAAAGACATGAACATCCCGCACCTGAGAGAGACAGACAGATTATTCAAATGAAAGCTTAGTCTATTGGGGTGCTTGAAGTTGGTTTTGTGGTTTGGTATTTTTCTTGAAATGGGATACTATCAACTGAAACTTCTGTTCTGAATAAAAAAAAGGTTTATTGTTGTATTGTTTCATATTTTAAACACATTTACTAGATCCAAAAAACAGGAGTGAATAGATGAACTGCTTTGAAACAATTATGCGCTATTGTGCTATGAGAAATAATTAATAATAATTAATAATTTATAATATACATAAATATAATATACACAGGGTAAATACACATAATTTGTTTACTACAGTGTGCCTGACCAAAAAAAGAAAAAGAAATAGGGGCCACTTGGATTAAACTGAGCAAATAGGTGTGAGCCTCCTGTAGTTGGTCAGGTTTAGGTTCAGCAACATTATGTGTCCAAAGGTCACTGATCACTGACAGTACAGAAATGTGTATGAAACTCTTGATCCCTTACCAAAGAGTCCTCCCACAATTGGCCACAAAGCTTCTTGAGACTTTTGCCCACACTCGTGACCTCCGTTTTGTGGTACACTAAATAATACGGCGCAAGTACATTAACCTTTAGTTGTGCTGCTCAAATGGAACGGCAATTAACCAGAGTAAATAATCCTTGTGATTACTTTGAGCCGGCCTTTAGCACATACATAACCTAATTAAATGGACCGTCCACACATAAAACCGCCACTAATCAAGTCTCGCCGCGTGGGACTCCAAACACACCCACGCACATGCAACAGACGAGGAATTATATATGAAGACTAAAAATAATATCCACACTGCAAAACAGCAATATCTACATAAGTAAAAAATGACATCAAAATGGTAATCTTAATTTAAGTAGATCTGACTAGTTTATATTTATTAATTTATTAGACCTAGATTATTTTACATTTCAGTGGAAATATATCGGCAAAACAACAAATATAGTATGGCATAATATGACGTCCGTGTTCCCGTCTGCAGATTGGCCGTTTGAACACGATAACTCAAAAACGAATTGCCGGATCAGTTTCAACATTTGCACACAGGTACATACCATAAAGACGCAGAACTGAATCAATTTGGGTACTTCTACGATAAATATTAAATAATTAATTAATTACTGGCCAAAATTGTGATTGCAATAACTCAAAACGTTTTTGTTCTTGTTGATCTTTTTCAACTGTTGCACACAGGTACATATCATGAAGATGCAGAACTGGATTGAGTTTGGTACTTCTACAATTAATGACAATTAAATAATTAACAAATTAATGCTTTGATGCACTT